>PVLC010000897.1:22031-169347 GCA_004027655.1 Graphiurus murinus | reverse complement strand
AAAATCATGTTATTTGCAAGGAAATGGAAGGAACTGGAAAACATTATGTTAAGTGAGATTAGTCAGTCACAAAAAGTTAAAAATCGAATGCTCTCCCTAATATGTGGAAGCTAGGGAGAAAATGGGACATAAGAGGGACTCCAGATGAAGGAGAATTCTTAGGTGAACAAAGAATTTGATTTAATGGAAGGTGATGGGGGGAGGGGGGACACCCTAATGAGCATGATGTACTTACAAGATCACATCAAAGTCAATCACTAAACTGACCTTGAGAAGGAGGGAAAAGGAGGGAGGGGGTGGAAATTGGGGAAGGGTTAATGAGAAATGTGTGCATGGATGTCTTTACCTATACTAGCTTGTACCCAACAAAGATGTGTGATTAACCCTGTTGTACCCAAGAAATGTATAAAAATCCATGCTAAAAAAAAAGGGGGGGGGGCTGGTGGTGTGGCTCAGAGGTAGAATGCCCCAGGGTTCCATCCCCAGCAGCCCACCCCCCTCCCCCGCCGCCACTACCCTTTTATTCAAGATTTCTTACATTCACCATGATGTATTTCATCAATCAAAGGTCTAAATGTGCTACAGTATCAAGAGAGGTCTGTGACAAGTGTGGGTGCTGAGAGGGGGTCTTGGCTGCAGACACAACTGGGGGTGTTCGCCAGTGCACGGGGATGCCCCAGCATTGGTGTCGGGGCCTGGACCTCTTCTTGGAAGGAAGCAGTCCTTCCTTGTCCCAGGGACTAATGGCTCGCCTCTCAGAGGACAGCGATTGGTTTGTAGGTGAGCACATGACTTGCACTGAGCCAATCAGCCTCTTGCCCTGGGTGTCTTCACAGAGCATCAGAAAGGAAAGATTCTCTGTGGGGGATAGAACTGGAGGTTAGGAGCCTTGAGTGTCCCTTGCCCACAGACTCAGCCAAGTGGTTCCAAAAGCCAATCTGAAAACAAAATGGAGACAGTAGGGACAGAGGGCAAATGCACTCCTGGGCCTTAGCTCCTAGCCCGACAGTCATTGAAAAGTCCCATCGTAAACTCAGTTTGTCAGATACCAAATGTGCCTCATTATCCGCCCTGACAGGACCAGGTGCGTCATTAGAGCCAGGTGCTGCCACTTAGCTCATCAGGGCACCGTCCCTAACCCCGCACCTGTGAGCAGCCAAGAACACCAGCCCCTTTTCCTGTTGTTCCAGGGAGCCAGCCTGGCCCCTTTCATGTCAGAGACGCGCCTCCCTTTCCAGTGGAGGCCCCAGCGGAGACTTTGCTTGTACATTTGTACTCATGTGACTTTATTTCATTTCTTTCTTTTTTTTTTTTTTTTTTTGGTATTGGGGATTGAATGCAGGGGTGCTGTATCTCTAAGCTACACTCCAGCACTTAAAAAAATATATTTTTGAAATAAGGTCTCTCTAAGTTGCCAAGGCTGGCCTAGAATCTGCATTCCTCTTTTCTCGGTCTCCTAAGTACTGGGATTACAGGTGTGCACCACCAGTCCTGGCTTCGACTTCAGGTCTATTGTCATCAGGTCACAGTTCCCAGTGTCCGGCATCAAAAATATCATGCAGCAAGGAGCTCAGACGAGAGGCTTCCTTTGCGTCTTGCTCTCCATTTAGGAAGGAGATATGAGAAAGTCCCCAGGGACATGTGTCAAGCAGGTGTCAGTAGTGCTGGAGCTGGAAGCCCGGCCTCTGGCTCCTGCTCAGACCTTGCTGCTAGTTCCCTGATAAAGGACAGCATTAAAACGCCATCCCTCCTCCTGCGGCTTGCTCTGTTTATTGTTTATATGACATTATTATTTTTTAATGGGGATGTATTTTAGTGAGTGAGAATTATTGACAAAAAGAAAATGCTGCAGGCTTTTTTTTTTTTTAATTTTCCCATGTGATGTGAAGTCGCAGTGTGTGTTGGTTTCCCAGGAAACCGAAGGAGGATGGACAGTGATTGGATGTGGCTTCGGGCTGACTGTGAGAGCCCCGAAGTTGTGCAGGGGCCTGGCCAGCAGCTTCAAGGGAGATCATCACAGCATTGGGGTGCTAGACTGGCAAGATGAAAGCGTCTCAAGCATTATTAGGGACTTAATTAGGTAAAAGTGGTTGGTCTAAGTTGGTGGGAGCTGGGGGGATTTTGCAAATGGTTTCTTTGGATTTCAAAAGCAATTTTGAACATGCAGTTTGAACAGCAGTCCTGATCAAATTCATAAGCAGCCACATGGGGAAACGGTGATAAACCTTCTCTACCCAGCCTGTGCCACGTGACACCTGAGGCAGGATGCCCAGCAGCTCCGACCAGGCAGCCCCTGTGCACCCGTGAGCTCCTTTGCAGAATTTTCACTTTGGCAGTATTTCTGAAAATGGTTTAAAAATACCCAGGGGAGGAAAGGATGGCGCTGCTATTTTCTTAGTGAAATGTTAGCTTCTCAGAAGAGTCCTAGCATAGAGTCTATAGGGTTTCTAACTCCTCATTCCTGGGCTCTGGAGGAGAGGACATGCTGTGGGGAAAGGGCCTTGTCCCAGGTTTTAACCTGTGTCCACACTGCGTGAAGCCACTGGCTTGAACCCAGGGTAAAGAGTGCCGTTATTCTTTATCCTAACATTTGGTTTGCTGTGTTTAAATCTATAAGCTGCCTCCAGTAGGGAGGATAAACGACTTAAATCTAAATCCCAGCCCCTTGTTAGAGAGTCCTGCTTGCAAATGAGGGCTACAGCTTTGGGGTTTACTCTATCGCTGAGCAGCCCCAAGCTGCCCCGTGGGAGGCTTGCTCCCCCGTCCCTAAGGGCCTTATCTACAGCTCGGTACTCAGCTTGGCTTCTGTAAATATGGAGTCAAGGGACCAGACCGCAAGTCAATGCCACATTAGGAAAGTAAACATCAGAACGCAGTCCATGTTTCTTACGAGTCCCAATTATCAATCACGAAGGCAAATCCAGAAGGATGCGCGAGGAGCTCAGAGGACCCTCTCCCCAGTGAAATGGTGACTTAACTGGTGAAGATTGTTGTGTATACAACCACCTGAAGTCTTTGGAAAGAGTACTAAGGGGAGGCAGATGGAGAAAGGTTTATACAAGAAAATCTGCTACATCTCATTGACAGCAACAAGTCTGTGGCATTGGAGCCACGAACGCTCTGTCTTTTCATGCTGCCCCCGGCTCAGGGTGACAGAAACTCTACTCTGGCCAGATGTGACCAGGAGGATGGGACTCCTAGTCCAGGGATTTGGTTTAACATGAGGTTTTGGAAAAGCACAGACATCTCTCTCCCCACTTCCTCCCTCCCCAAGCCAGCTTCTTGTTGAAGAGGACTTATTCTATCCTAGGCAGGCTCGGCCAGGAGAGCTGGGCTCCCCACTCCAGCCTTCCCCCCTAGGCTGAGAATACCAGGTCTCGGCTGCCCCACCCCAGCTTTTGTAGGGAAGAAGTTCCACACTGGGAGGAGAGGAGGAAAGCCCGAAGAACAGGGGAACTGTTCTATCCAGTGCCTCAGCAAGTGGCACTATGGAAGAGGGAGACGGCCACTGTCCCCACCTCTAGCTTTGGTGCAGTGACAGTGGGTCCTACACGGGAAGAGAGAATCCATAGGAGCAGAGAGATTCCAGCTCTGCCCAAGGAGAATGACTATGTTCAGAACCAGACCATGCCAAGGGCATTGTTGAAGACAGTGGAGGCCTGAGGGGTGAGAGATTAAGAAGCTGTGGTTAGCTGGGTGTGGTGGTACATGCTGCCTGTAATCCCAGTACTTGGGAGGCTGAGACAGGAGGATCACAAGTTTGAGGCCAGCCTTGGAAACTTAGTGAGATTCTTAGCAACTTAGAGAGACTGTTTCAAAATAAAAATAAAAATAAAAAGTGCTGTGTAGATAAGAGGTAGAATACCCCTGGGTTCAATCCTCAGTACTGGAGGAAGAGGAGAAGGAGGAGGAGAGGAGGAGGAGGAGGAGGAGGAGGAGGAGGAGGAGGAGGAGGAGAAACAGCAGCAGCTGATAGTTCCATAATAGCAAGTGAAGCAGAAAACTAGCTAGAGTCTAATGGAGAAGCAGGGAAAGAGACACTGAGGCTAAGAGGCCTGTTCGGGTCACAGCAAGCTTCAAGGATTGACAGCACCCAGCCTCTGCAGAAGGGCTGGATGTTAACTGGATCAGAATGTGGAACAATTTGTGCCCCAAGACACTGTCACAATAATAGAGCTAGCAAGCAGTAAGGGTAACCGCTGGGAGTGGTACCAACAGTGGTGACCATCTAGACATTAATAGGGAGGTAAGGAAAGGAGTCAAAGAGAGTCCAACCTAAACCTGCCATCCCCTGTGGCCAGCCGAGCCTGCCCCCCTCTGAGGAGTGACATCAGCACTTGACACAGAGGGGAAACAGATTCCACTGAGCAAGTGTGGCCAGGATGCTAGACAAAAAATTAAGCAAACAACAAGAGTCCTCAGGGGTGTGTGGATATCAGCTTGATGTTGCTGCAAAATATTATCCAAAATGATCTGTTTTTAAAAACCAGGATGCATTCACGGGGCAGCAGGCAGCCTCTGAGGGGCCCGGATGTCGGACTAACCAGCAAAGATTTCAAAAGCAGCTGCTACAAGGATGTTCACAAAATTGAAGGAAACTATGTTTAAAGAATTAAAGGAAGGCATGATGGTAATATCACACCACGTCGAGAATATCAATAGATAGAAATGATAAGAAAAGAACCAACTGGGAACTTCTGGAGTTGAAAAACACAGTCACTGAAATTAGAAATTCACAACAGGGACTCAACAGTAAATTTGAGCTATCACAGGAAAGAATCGATACTCTTGAAGTGAGATTAATAGAGGCTATGCAATCTTTTTTTTATTACATTCCAATTTATTTATTTATTTATTTCACACTTTTATTGGTGCATTATAGTCTCACATCATAATATAGTTCATGGTGATAGTGGTATACATGTACATGTACTTGGTAGAGAGGCTATGGAATCTTAAAAGCAGAGGAAAAAGAATAAAAATAAATGAATAAACAGAGCCATGAGTGAGAGTACTGAGTGTACCAACAGGTGTGTAACAGGAGGACCAGAACCAGAGGAGGCAGAGAAGCAGACACAATTCTGAAAGCAATGATGACTTAAAACTCCTCAAGTTTGATTAAAAAGAATTAGTCTATACACACAACAAGCTCAATAGACTCTAAGCAAGATAAATGGAGACAGAGGCCTACCATAAACAAAATTTTGAAAAATGAAGACAAAACAAAAACAAAAACAAACAAAAACTTCCTGAAACCAGCAAAATGGAAAGGACTCGTCATGTACAAAGGGACACAAATAATATTAATAACTGACTTTTAGTCAGAAAATAAGGAGAACAGAAGTCAAGGGTGATATATTTAAAGTTCTAGAAAGAAAGCTGCTAGTCAAGAATCTGAATTACTTTAAAAAATGAAGAAGAAATAAAGACATGCCCAGAGAGATGAAAACTGAGGAAAATTCACTGTTAGTAGACCTGTCTTACAAGATAGTTAGTTTGAAAGCAACTGACTGGCCGGTAATTCAAACACACACACACACACACACACACACACACACACACACACACACACACAATCAAAAAGCACAAATAACAGTAATTATATAGGAAATTATAAAAGACAGCATAATTACATATTTCTCCTTTCTTCTCTTTTCTGATTTAAAAAGCAATGGTGCATAAAACAATATATATATATAATTGTATTGTTGGGCCTAAACTGTGGAAATGTTACATTTGAATAACAGCTACATAAAGGAGTCTGTGGAAGAATAATGACACCAGCTGATAACCAGAACCCACAGAATAAACTAAAGAAGACCAGAAATAGTAAAGAAAAGAAGGTAAAATTGCAAGCTCTCTAAACATATACTTACCTTTCTTCTCTTAATTTCTTTAAAAAACATATAAATTATGTAAGGTAATAATTATGAAAATGAATTCTTGAGTTTATAACATATTTGGACATAAGATGTATAATAGCACAGGAAGGGAGGAGGGTTAGTGAAGTTTCTATGCATCACTGACATTTAGGATAAATCTTTAGTGGATAATGATACTGGAGCAAGGTATTAATACAAATAACTGAAAAGTATAGTAAGAGTGAAAATGAGGGAATTAAAGTGGTATACTAAAAGATATGAGACATATAAAAGGCTAACATCAAAATGGCAGACATAAATTCTACCTAAGTGATAATTACAGTAAATGTAAATGGATCAAACATTGCATTCAAAAGGCAGAGATGGGCAAAATAATTAAAATAACATGATTCAACTATATGCTGCTTATAAGAGACACAGTTTGGATTCAAAGATATAAACAGGTTGAAAGTAAAAGGATGGAAATGATATGCCATGTAAATAGTAACCATAAGAGATTTGGAGTAGCTATCCCAGTATCAGACTGAGTAGGTCCCTCTGTTGGAATCCCATGCATATTTAGTGCCTACAAATCTCCTGAGCTCATAAGCAAAGATGGGATGTGGCAAGATTATACGGCAAAAAAACAAAAGCAAATCAAAGCAAAAACAACTCTCCAAAAGAGAGGGCCATGTTTATCTAAGAATCCAGGCATGAGGATTTTTAGTGGGACTTGTGGGACCTTAGGTTGAGAGGTCTGTGAGAGGCTTTGGGGAACCCCATGCCCCAGGTTCTAGGTGACATCTGCATATAGGTGGAGAGAGTGTCTCTAACTTACATTGGCTTCCAGAAAGAGCCTGTGTCCTAAAATGCATTGGGAACCAGGAGGTGCCTTGGAGGAACTGTAAGGGAGACCTCCCCTCCTGGCACAGGGGTCACCACTGGAGTGGGCAGCCTGTCACTGGCCCCTTCGTCACAATGGCAGCACCTCAGCAACTGAAAGGCAGGGATGATGGCCAAGATGGAAGCTGGGGCCAGAGGCTCAGTACAGCTCATTGAGTGTGTGCCTGGGAAAAGTCCAAATCGTCTGTAGCGTTGGCTTCTTGGTCGATTCCACAGGACATGAAGACTTCCATACAGAATTCATTAGTGTAGACCCCATGTCCCTGCCTCCTGTGTCTGCCTCTTCCCACACATTGGCCTCTACTCCCACCTCTCTGTGTATGTGTGTGTTGGTGTTTAGGTATAATTATATATGTATGCATGTGTGTGTATGTAATATGTGTGTATAAATTTGCATACGTGGATTTAGGTACGTGTGTGTGGGTGTGGGTGTGTGTGTATTCATGCATGCATTGGCCCAGCTCAGTGGAGCTGGGTGCCACAAGGGTCCTCATGTCCTGTGGAATCGACCAAGAAGCCAAGGCTACAGATGCTTTGGACTTTTCCCAGGCACACACTCAATGAGCTGGACTGAGCCTTCATAAAATAATTTAAAAATCCTTCATAAAAATCAGCTGAGTTGGACGTGGTAGTGCATGCCTGAAATCTGTACTTGAGAGGCTGAGACAGGAGGATCACAAATTTGATGAAAGCTCTGGCAACTAAGCAAGACTCTGTTTCAAAATAAAGAGGGCTAGGTATGTATGTAGCTCACTGGTAGAGTACCCATGGGTTCAATCCCCAGCAGCAACAACACCATACACACACACACACACACACACACACACACACACACACACACACACACACACCCAGCTGAGTTTGAATCTCAAAACATTTGGAGAAAACTTTCATGAACAGTTCAGAATTTGTCAATTCACTTCTGTCTGCTCTAAGCCGTGACGTCTGTGCCCTGTGCTGGGATGGAGGAGATGCTGGGGCAGTGGGCAGGCTAAAGCTGAGCTCTGGGGACTGCGGACCCATGTGGCACCCAGCTCCACTTCCTACCTGGCTGACCTCGGTCAGGTCCCCACTTCCCAAAGCTGCTGCGCGCACTGGGTGTGTGGGGGAGAGCCTGGCCAGGCTGACAGTCAGTGCTCAGCTCCTTGGAGCAATGCTGCCCAGCGCACATGGAACTACCAGCAGCTCTACAGCAGAGTCAATGCACAGTTGCTCTCACTGCCATGCACGATACCCACGCACCCTGGAGAGCTGCAGGCTGGGAGTTAGAGCAGACATCAGGCAGTGCCCTGAGGTGCATCTCTTAGTGCGGACAGAATATCCTGCTGAAGGCTGGGCAATTGCTTTCCCATGTGCTGCTTCTGGTACCGGCAGCTACAAGGCTGCTGTTTCCTTAGAATGAAAAGTCTCTGCAGGATTTCACACAACAGACCCTTAAGTTTGGGCAAATGTACCTTTCAGGACATCTGCACTGCTGCTTGCCATTTTTTGCCAGACCCCAGGCTGTAATTCAGATGCCAACCCAGCGTCCTCTGTAACCAGGACATGCAAAGCAGACTGAGCTGGCCCCGTGGCACCCATCCGCTGCCCTCTTGCCAGGGTTCAGATACAAACCACAATGGAAAAGAAGCCATTTTATTGAGCCTTGGGGCTCGATAAGGCCTCAATTCGGTCAAAATGAAAGTGAGACTTATTTTAGATTAAATATTGATTTAGAGGAGGAATGCTGAGAGGTGGGGCAGACCTGTGTGTATGGCAAATGGCTCAGCGAATTTCGCCCCCTGTGACTTTGGTGGATCTGAAATAAAATACACAGGACTGATAGGAAACCTCTCTGCTTGCTGCTTCAGCTGTTTGTGCTGGATAATATAGGGTATTGAGACAGTGCTCTCCCCTGGGGGGGGTGGAGCCCCTCTCGACCCCCCCCCCATAGCTGCTTTCCTAGATGAAGTCCCCTTTGTATGGCACC
This sequence comes from Graphiurus murinus, assembly GCA_004027655.1. Classification (NCBI taxonomy): domain Eukaryota; kingdom Metazoa; phylum Chordata; class Mammalia; order Rodentia; family Gliridae; genus Graphiurus; species Graphiurus murinus. Next base: position 160,614 of record PVLC010000897.1, on the reverse strand, counting down.
ATGCCTCCCACAGGAGACATGCTCTGCTCTGCAAGTGCTAAGCCCCCAGAGGGAAGCAGAGGAGGCCTGAGACGGGCAGGCCCGGGGATGCTCTGCAGGGCTGCCGGGCTTCTGGTCCTCGTGCTCAGAGAGGGAAGGGGCTAGCCTGCAGCCTGAACTCACCTCACCCTGTTAACTGACCCAGCAAGAAGTTTCTCAGGTGTGGTGGGAGGAAGAAATTGATGCCAGGGGTGAGGAGGAGGTACCTGTCTGGTGGGGGCCAGGCCTCCACTTTCTATCAGTGCTGCAGGCTCAGGCTGTCTGCCACTGTGTAGAGACTCCCCAAGATAACATGAACACTTCTGGAAAGCACCAGGTTCATCTCCAATAGCAAATAGAGAATGGCTTCCAGCTCAGAAGTCCACTCTGGGCAGTTTCTGATCCTGCCTTGGGCCTTGCCCTCCTGTAAGAGCTGGTCTGGTGCCAGGGGCCTGCAGGTCCAGCTGAGGTGGAGCGTGGGAGGGCGTCCAGCTGGTGAACACAGGGCCCATTGAATGGCACACAGTGGACATCTCCCCTCCACTCTACTGAGCGCCCCTCACTGGAAGAGAATGTCTGCCTTGCTGATCTCCTCACCCACCCCTGGATTATAAGGAGCAGGACCCTACCCAGAACTGGCTTGGAGCATCTGCTCTGCCTAGTCTGTGCGGGAGGTTCTTAAGCAGCCATGGATCTTAACCCGGGTTCCCGTCCATTCCTCATCTGTGAATGGAGCCTCCTGTCATCAGCTCTGTCTACTTCCCATGGTGTCTGTGAAACCACATGAGGAGATACCCCAAGACCCAGGAGGCTCAGTACACCTGTGGGAGATGGTGCTGGCCATGGGGCCGAGAGCACTGACCTCGGATTCCGATGCATCCGACTTCTCCTTGAGGTTCGTGCTCTCCGTCAGCACGGCGCCGTTGTACTTGTTACAGATGTCCTCATCAGAGTAGTGCAGGCCGCCAGGGCTTGGCCGGGGTGGGGACCTGGGAGGACGACAGACCACTGCGAGTTACCCCCAGGGCAAAAGACATTTCCCCCCAGGCCTCCCGACCTGCTATCTGGCCTTTGTCCTGTTGGAGTCAGGGAAAGCAGGGGCCTTGGGTGCCTGTCTGCCAACTGAGGCAAGACATTTGGAGTACTGGCCAAGAGACACTCACCATGCCACGGTGTTGTGCGTGCGTGTGTGTGTGTGTGGTGTGTGTGTGTGTGTGTGTATGTGTGTGTGTGTGTGTGTGTGGTACTGGAGATTGAACCCAGGGGCAATCTATGTCTAAGCTGTACCTCAGCCCTTTTTATTTTATTTTGAAACAGGGCCTCATTAAGTTACTGTGCACTGGCCTCACGTGCCATGTATTAAAAATACCTTGGGCATCATGCTGAGGACCCAGGTCCAGTTACCCTTTCTCTACCCTTTTGGAGCTTCACATACTGAACCCCCTCCCAAGCATGGGATCCTTCCATCTAATTTGGGGATCTAGGACTGAAAAGGTGACAGCTTATTAAAAAAATCTAAGGAAAGGGCTACTCTTTTTTTTTTTTTTTTTTTCGTTTTGGGGACTGAACCCACAGGTGTTCTACATCTGAGCCAAACCCCAGCACTTTTTATTTTTTATTTTGAGACAGGGTCTTGCTAACCTGCTGAGGCTCTCAGTAAATTGCTAAGGTTGGCCTTGAACCTGTGATCCTCCTGTCTTAGCCTACCAAGTACTGGGATTACAGGTGTGCACCACCATACCCAGCTCTGTCTTTTTGTCTTGATTTTACTTTGTCCTTGGTGCCCAGTGGCTTCAGGACAGTGTGCTCCTGACCCTTTCAGGAAGTTCAGAGCCTTGACTGAAGCCAGCTGACATAGATAAATGAACCAAACCTAGCCAGCCCCTGTCATGGGAATGGCACAGGCTGTACAGCAGCTAGGCTAAAGGCTTCCAGTTTGTTTCAAATCACCCAGAAGCCGTGTCCAGTATCCCCTCAGTTGGTAGGTTCTGAATATAGAAATGCATATTTTAGAGATGTGAGCTTAGAGCTGGCCTTTTATAGATGTGAGAGGGTGAGTTGTCCTGTGGCCCATGGGCCTACCCTGGTCATTGGACCTCCAAGACACAGGAGCCTTGGAGGCCTTGAGGCTGATGCGACACTTCCTGGCTGGGGGCCTACAGCCCTCCTCTGCCCCCAGCTCTGCCCTATACAGCTGGGACCAGCCATGGAAACAGCACCCTGGAGCCACACAGACTCTGGTTCCGCTAAGATAAGGTTGTTCTCCCAGTTAGGGGACCCCTCGGGGAAATCTCTGCAGGCTAAGCCTCTCTGACTTCCCCATGAAATGTTTTTCTTTTTTTCTAGGAAGCATATGGACTTAGCCAGCTGGACTGCTGTCTTTCTTTGGGCTATGTGCTTCAAGGTTGTGAACCTCTCTTAGAAGCCCAAAGAGAGATTTGCGGCAAGGGAGCGGAGAGTGGAATATTTAAAAATTCTCTGTGACAAGTCCCTTTTGGTCTTGAAATTATGTAATTGCTTTTTGCATGATTCTATGACACAGCAGGAAAAGCTTGCCTCTTGGTAGACCAGCAGAATGAAAGATGTGACTGGAGGTCACCACACCGCTTCCACTTCCTGCTCTAAGGAAAGCAATGTGGCAGCCTGCTCTGCTCGGGCTGGCCTCCAGAGGTACTGCAGAGAGCCTGTCTGCAGGAGGGAGACCCACAGGTGGCAGGCCTCCTCCAAAGCACCACTCAAAGGATCTGAGCTTCCTGGCATGCAGAGGACCAGGGCAGCCTAGGTGGTCCCTGGGTGCCACTTCCCACTATAAGCTTTGCAGAAATAAAGGGAAACCAAGACATTGGGCTGTCCATGTCCTGAGGGTGTGTGATTTCTATGTTTTTGCAACATAAAGCAAATCCACATGGAGTCTGGTACCGGGAGAAGAGATACCCCAATGCTGGTGGCTTTGGGAGGCCCCCTGAGTCTGTTCCCCAGGCAAGGCATCCCCAGGTAAGAGTCTTTTATTTATTTATTTTTCTACCAGAATCTTAAGACCAGACAATGGTCTGCAAGTCAAAGGGAAGGTCAAGGTTGTTTCTCTGGTCTTTGGGAAGCCTCACTTCCTGCAGAAATCAGGAGAGGGCACCAAGGTGAGGCCGTGAGGGGAAAGTTGCTCTGGTCCCCATCCCCACCCACATCTGAAATGGCAGTCTGTATCACAGGGAGATTTGGGTATATAAAATGATGAAGACAAAATCTCTTTGATTCAGGACTCAGATCAAGCCAGCTGCAGTCTACAGGGACACGTGTGAATAAGAAATTCCCAACTGGAGCTGCCCAGCCAGGTGACACAAAAGGTCTGTGTTCCAGGTCTCGAGCGGAGGTGCCTCATTTCTATGTCTTCTCTAGAATCATACTGGAAACTCCTCTAAGCCTCTGCAACACTGCCCCTCCTCCAGCTAATGCTGCCATGGGGGCTTGGGACCACTCCGGGGCTGAGTTATGCTTTGCTTTCTGGAACCACACTGTGAGCACCTTGCTGGTGTGGGCATGCCCCATGGCTGGCTCAGGCTCCCCTGCTGCCTCCCTACCTGGTCCCGTTCTTCTTGGAGAAGGTGCTCTTGACATTGAGGTGGCGGCTGTTGAGCTCCAAGGCAGCAAATCCTCCGTTATCCAGGGTCACAGATTCCTCCATGTGAGAGATGTTCTTACCTAAGCCTGACCAGGAAAGTTAGCAAACTGTTACTAGGGTGCCCATCGCAGCGATCTGAGCCATTCAGTCAACATTTGGAGTTCCCGTGTTCCTGCTACATGTAAAACCCAGAGGCAGGCTGCTTCCGATCTGGAGGCAGTTAGAGCCGAGCTGGAGAGCAGGACCATCTATCAGCTGCAGCACTGGAGCAAATGACAATATTAGCATTTCAGTGTTTATTTTGCCTAATGCCAAAACACCAGCATTCTGGCTAATATTTTATGAAAATGTGCTCAGAATGCATAAATTTATTAAAAGTCGGAGAAGTTAAAGATTGAATAAATTTCAAAGTAAAAAAAATCAGTCATAAAAAAGGAAGTACAAAGCAAATTTATATGGGTGCAGTAGCTAAAGAAAGGGTGTAGGATTTCCTTTTGAATAAGGTGATAAAATGTTCCTAAACAGTAGAGCATGGTGATGCGCACTTGCAATACCAGTGCTTGGGAGGCTGAGACAGGAGGATGGAAGCTTCCAGGTCCGCCTCAGCAACTTAGTGAGAACCTGTTTCAAAATAAAAAATAAAAAGGCTGGGGGTGTAGCTCAGAGGTAGAACGCCCCGGGTTCAATTTCCAGTATGAAGAAGGAGGAAGAGGAGGAGGAGAAGGAGGAGGAGGAGGAGGAGGAGGAAGGGATTAGGTTTCTGCCCTCTTGAGTGGATTCATGCAGTTAATGGTGTAAGGGGTTATCTTCCAAGTGAGTTGGCTATGAAAGTGAGGATGGCTGGGGCTCTTGCAAGCTCTCTGTCTTCACCAAGCTTTGCCTGCCCTGTCTTGGCACTCTGCCTGATATGGTCCCTCAGCTTTAGATTACAATTGTGAGCCAAAGTAAACCCCTCTTCTTTATAGCTCATCCAGTCTGTGGTACAGTGTAGTTAGCAACAGAAAACAGACTACTGAAATGTCATGCAGCTGACATGCCCAGGATGCCTGCCCTCTGCCTCCTCCCATCCCGAATTCTCTATGGACTTCACCTTGCCTTCCTCTCCCAGGTGCACACCCACCTGGGGAACTTTCACAGGAGCAGGGTTGCTTGTTCCTTAGGGTCTGTCTTGAACTTTCCCCTACTGGACAAGATGCTCTTTGGGGCGCCGACTTTTTCTGTTAGGTCCCTCTGTCCTGTGCACATGCCAGGGCAGGGTAGCTGTGTGTTAACCGAAGGGGATCTTCTGTACTGAGGACCACACGCCCTCCCATGAGCGTCCAGGCTCTGGTGTGTGCAACAGAAAAGCTGGCACAGAGCAGCAAGTGAAAGATGGGCCTGCGCATGTGGCTTTGGGTTGGTGGGGGAGGGCAGATGCAGGCCAGGCTGGCATCTCAGGGTGTATGCACAAAAAAGGGAAGGGAATGACACTGGACCAGCAAAGGCTGATGTTCTGCACATCTCCTGGGCAGGAAGGTAGATATGCTGAAAGATAAGCTTTTTTCCCCCTTCTCTACGCTTCAATTATGATGTTAAATTAATACTCCAGGGTGAGGCTGGGTATTAGAAGCTACGGGTCAGATCTGTCTTTTCCAGATGGAGAGGGAGGGTGAAAGCAGGGAGGTTTTCGATGCGCCACACATAGGATTCTGTAATAGCATTAACTCAGTAAAATGACATGCCATTCATACATTGTAAACCCCATAGGAATAAAATCTGATTTATGAACACTTGTTAGAAGTGAATTTATACAGAAAAAATAAATCCTTTCTTTGAGAGATGAATAGCTTAACTTTACCAAAGCAAATGGCAAGGCGCTGTAGGTGCCCAGCTCCATTAACCCCTTCGGCACAAGGATGGGTGGACAGGCAGCTAGGCAGGAATCTGCAGGGCCCTGCTCCTTGCTCAAGAGGCCCAGGGGACCACGGTCATCTTAAGAGCCTCATCAGGGACCCACCCTCCTAGAGAAGACAGACAGACATCTCCAGTGTCCAGCTGGTTCAGAAAGAGGTCTGGTCCAGCTGGTGTGTGGGTATCAGAGGACCATGCACATTCTTGACTCATCACGGCTCTGGTGGAAGTGAGGTGGGGTAAGAAGAGGCCACAGGTGTAGAGCTCAGTTCTTTTCAGGTCAGGCAAAGGAGTGGCCTCACCAGTAATTATAAGAACTTATAAAAATTGAGAATAATAAAATGCATAAAGGACACCAATTGTGTGTGTATGTTGTTAGGGATTGAACCCAGGGGTGTTCTACCTCTGAGCTACACCCTCAGCTCTGTTTTATATATTTTTTTGAAATAGAATCTTGCTAAGTTGCTGAGGGTCTCACTAAGTTGTTGAAGCTGACTTTGAACCTGTGATCGTCCTGTCTCAGCCTCCCAGGTACCAGGATGCCAGGTGTGTGTCACAGTCTTCAGTGTCCTACATGATGCTCTCATCGTGTGACCCATGTGATGGTCTCTTGTTGCATGTAACCACCATCCTGAGCACATGCTAGGCTCTGTCATGCACCTTCCCTGCCTGTACCCCTCCACCAAGAGGCAACCAGGATGCTGCCGGTAGGACGTGCAAGGTCTGGGCCGCTCCGATGTCCACGGACAGGAGGCACACAGCATGTGCTCTCTGGAGGCCAGCCTTACTCTGTGTCCATTTGTTCACTTTTCCCATGATGGGGATTTGTTCATCAGCATTTATTTATGTATTTATTGGTACTGGGGATTGAACTCAGAGGCAATCGACCTCTGAACTATACCAAAGTTCTTTGAATTTTTAAAATTTGAAACAGAGTCTTGCTATGTTGCTAGAGCTGTCCTTGAACCTGCAATTCTTCTGTCCTAGCCTCCGTGCCTGACCAGGAGCATTTATTTCTTGAGGGCCCGCTCTTTGCCAGGTTGGAGCTTGTGCTGGGAGTGTCATACTGAGCTACCTCTCAGAAGGCTCAGGGCAGGACCTGGGGCATAAGACAAAGTTCAAGATCAAGTACATGAGAAGGGCTGTTCCAGGGGAACATTTCTGCAGCACTCCATGAGACACCCCCAAGGTATCTTAGTATACCCCAGTTCATTGTTTTAGTCAGTATAATATTTTGCCTGTTTAATGCTTATCCTTTAAATTATATGTGTGTATTTTGTGTGTGTGTGTGTGTGTGTGTGTGTGTGTGTGTGTGTGTACTGGGGGATATAACCCAGTGGAATTAGACCTCCAAGCTATACTCCAGCCCCATTTTACATTTTGTTTTGAAACAGGGTCTCACTAAGTTGCTGAGGGCCTTGCTGAGCTGCTGAGGCTGACCTTGAACCTATGATCCTCCAAGTACTGGGATTACAGGTGTGTGCCCAGCTTAAATTATATTTTTAAATACCACAGTATTTAAACAACAGTGGGAACTGAGACTCGGGGAGCCAAATGGCTCCAATGCCATGTCAAAGACATGTGGCTAATCAGAGGGTATCACGGAGAGCCCAGTCACCAGTTCTAGGGCTCTTTTTGTTGCCTCCCCAAAACAGCCCTCTACATCTGTCTCATCCCCCGCAGGATGCCATGGAAAGGCGGATGCTGCCACAGAGACTCAGGAAAGAAAATCAAACACCACCCCTTAGCCCCAGGGTGCCCAGGACACTTTGGGACGGGGAAGTTGAGGGCAGACATCATACCTGTGCTGCAGTTCTTGTACTTCTTACTCTGTCCGTGCAGGACCAGGGCAAACACCACTAGCAGGATGATGATCAGGCTGGAGAGAGCCATCACCAGCAGGAACCACCACTCCTCATAAAATGGAGCTTCCACTTTAGCTGTGGAAAGATGCAAACCCACAGTGAGGCTGGGTGGCGACTCTGGACACAGTCAAACTCCCAGAGCCAGGTGGGGATGACATGACAGATGACATGGTCGATGCCGGAGCCACCGTCACCTCTGGGGTATCGTAGGCCCACTGACCCTTCTCCTGGGGGACCAGCCTCCAGCACCATACAGGCTTTGGGAATGAGGCTGCAGCCTTTGCAGGCTTTCCTATGGAGTCAGGCACAGGGCTTCTCCTAGTGGAGATGTCTCCATGCTTGCTCTTGCCCATTGAAGCCGCCATCACGCTTCTCTTAATTTCACCTGCTTATACCGTTGTCCCGGTTAAAGTGAGGCCCTGGTTCCTGCCCTGGGGTTGCAGCCTCCACCTCAGACAGCTGCCTCCCCTCACCGGCCTCATCCCTGACTCTTGCCTGACTGTGGCAGCCTCATCCCGACCATTCTGCTCCCTCCCGACTCGCTCACATCCATTCTCCACAGTGCCCAGGGAAATCAGCCCAAGATGGAAGTGAGCTGACCCCTCCCGACACCTTCAATGGCTCCCCATTAACAACGGGGTGAAGGCAGGTAGGACCCCTGCTCCCACCCACTTCTGGATCCACCAGTGCCTGCATGTGATGCTCTCCTTGCAGGCCCCACTAGTGAACTGGTCCGACTACCTGTTGGCCTCAATCGCTAGACCAGAGCCTGAGGCTAGGGCTGTGTTTTATTTATTTTATGCCTCCAGCAAAACTGAGCTGAAGTAAACAAGGAGCTGAACTACCAGCCCTGTCTTAGATGTGGTTTGAAAAATGAATGGGAAAGGTTTCATGTAAAAGCTGCTTTAAAAAAGGAAACTCTCTTAGGTTTTATTCTGTTCACTAAGAGCAGAAAAGTGGAAAATGGTTTCTCCATGGGCGCCAGGTAGCCCTGGGGTCCCTCTCAATGCTTTCCTGGAGTGCCCTCCAGTGGAGCTGGTTCCCAGGCGTCCAAGGTCTCTTACAACGCCCGGGGTCTGCCTCCAGCTGCTCAGACCCATGGAAGCCATATCCACCTTGCATTAAGTATCTTTCCAGATACATAAGGGATATGAGCACACTGGGAATAAGGAGGAAATTGGCTTTGGATAATGTTACACCACGGGGTTTCTCGGGAGATGACAGTATTTTGAATCCAAAAGATATAAGCAGGTTTTCAGGCTGTGCATTCAAAACTTCACACAAGCCCAACAAACCCAAAATAACCTCCCAGGCCTCAGCTGTCCCTTGGGGTTCTCACAGCAGGGCAGGATCCCCCGTGTGGCACAGCCAGGTCCTGATGTGAAGCCAGAGGGTGACAGCAGCTGGCTGGCTTCCCCGAGGATGTAATAAACTGACTGAATCTAGCTGGCAGCCATGGCCAGTAGAACATTCACACACAACGCCCAGGAAAGGGGTCAAGGGGGCCTCGTTCCATGTAAGGAGCTAGGCTCTGCCGTCAACTGAGTGTCTGTACTTAAAAGCCACGCAGGGCTGGGCATGGTGGTGCACACCTGTCATTCCAGTACTTGGCAGGCTGAGGCAGGAGGATCACAGGTCAGCCTCAGCAACTTAGGGAGACCCTGTTTCAAATTACAAAATAAAAGGGCTGGGGATGTAACTCAGTGGTAGAGCACCCCCAGGTTGAATCCCTAGTAACACACACACACACACACACACACACACACACACACACACACACAATAAGTACATAAAAATCAATAAAGCCACATGGGTTTGGAATGGTCAGATTTTCACAGATGAACCAAATCCTAAATTACTGGATTGTGGTGATGGCTGCTGGGGTGCCTTATCCTATTCTCTACACTTTGGGAGAATGTTTTAAAATTTTCACATAAAAATTGTGTAAATGATCTGGACATGCCTATAATCCTAGTACTTGGGAGGCCGAGACAGGAGGATCACAGGTTCAAAGCCAGCCTCAGCAATTTAGTGAGGCCCTCCACAACTTAGTGAGATCCTGTTTCAAAATAAAATATAAAATAGGGCTGGGGGTGTAGCTCAGAGGTAGCATGGCTCTGGGTTCAATCCATAGTACCACCCACTCACACCCACTCCTATGAGTTTGATCCGGAGTAACACACACACACACACACACACACACACACACACACATACACACACACACCTTCTCTCAAGTGGTCTCCTGGGCCCCTTCCTTACAGCCCCCTCTCTTATTGAGCAACCTCAAATCTAGTCTGGGGTGCAGGGGTCTGGCTCTGAGCTCGCCACAGACTCCATCCTTCCTCAAACTCATGATAGAGAAAAGTGGAGGCTGTTTTCAATTCCAACAGGGGCGGCCAGTAGCTAAGCAACCCTGAAAGCAGGGGATGGACCAAACAGGTTCACTTAACCACTTAACATGAGGAAGAAGAAGGGGGTTGGCCCTAGCACCACCACCAGAGAGAGAGAGAGAGAGAGAGAGAGAGAGAGAGAGAGAGAGCGAGCAAATTGAGAATCGTTTGAGTATAGTGTGGCAGGGAAATCTCTAACACGTTTATAAGGGCCCCTGCTGGTGGTGGCTCTTGGGCCTGGGGTCCTGCTAGAGGAGGCCCCAGAGTGGTAGGGTGATGCCTGTGGAGGTGTGAGGACCCCCATCCTATTCCCTCCATGTTGTCTTTAGCAGTCTTTCCACCAAGCTGGAAGGCCTGCCAGGACCTTGGTGCCTGATCCCTTTCTTTCACGAATGGATGGAGACTTCCAATTCACCCCTCTTTCCTTTGAGATGAGGGACAGGTTTCCTACCTGACACTGCCGTGGAGGGGCTGCTGGGCTCTCCATAGCCGGCCTTGTTCACAGCTACCACCCGGAACTCGTAAGTCACTCCTTGCTGGAGCTTATCCAGGCTGATGGTGTAGGATGTGGCACTCCTGGGGATGTCCTTTGCAAACATGTCCCATAGGCCTTCATCTGCAAGAAGGATGGTAAAACACAGCAGAGTGAGATACGAGATCCCTGCACCTGAACATTGAATCTTCCTGCCAGTCAGCTCACAGCTGCCCTGGACCGGGATGTTCTATGTAGTCTTAGAAACCTGGTGTGATGGTGCATGTTTGTAGTATTTGGTAGGCTGAGACAGGAGGATTGCAGGTTTGAGGCTAGCCTGGGCAACTTAGTGAGACCCTCTTAGAGAGGTCTCTTAGACTCTATTCCAAAATTAAAAAATAAAAAGGGCTGTGGATGTAGCTTGGAGGTAGAATGTCCCTGGGTTCAATACCCAGTACCAAAATAAATAAATAAGTAAGTAAATAAATAAATAAACAAATTAAAAGGGTCGAGGGTGCACCTCAGTGGTAGAATACCTCTGGGTTCAACTCTCATACTATAAAACAAACAAACAAACAAACAAACCCCAAACTAAAGACCCTATAGCTTCATGGCTAAAGGGGACAGAGCCCAGAGCCATCCATTAGCTGTATGACCTCAGGCAGAGTATTTAATCTCTCTGTGTCTCATCTGTAGAATGGTGATAATAAAGTATCTACACTATAGATTTGCTTTGAGGATTAAACAAGTTATTATTCATAAACTGCTTAGGACAGTGCTTCACACATAGTAAGCACTACATGAGTGTTTGTAAAATAGAATATAAATTTACTCCCTAAGGAAGTTGTTTGCTAAAAGGTGGGCTCAGAGCCCAAAACATTCATTTGAAGTAGCAATCCTTCCCAAATTATATTTTTGTTTATAGGTACAGGTATGTGATACTTTAAAAAGCAGGAGATCTGAGGAGGAAAAACCCATTTGAATATGCATGTGCACGCGTTGACAGCTTTCCAGGGCCCCAGGGTGATTGGAAACCAGCACATCACACACCTCGGAGCACCAAATATACCTGGACGGATCAGCCCAATGGTAAACAGGAGAAAATTGCCAATGTGCAAGTCTCTATTTGCAGAGGATTTAGAGACTGCCCCAACTAAGTCCACATAGTCATAGGTTAATGAAGGAGTAGATGTGAATGATGTTAAAGGTACACATCTCTGTACAGGTGGAGTAGTAAAACGGTGATGATTTGTTTCTAAATATTCACATGTATAGTTATTTCTCATCAAGATATCCATTATCAGTAATAATTTCAAAATAGCAAGCTGCAGTGTAAGTGGGTTTTTCCCACCTAAAATATTGAGCTTTATGCATGGAATGGTTGTTGCATGTGGTGTATATTTTTGCATGCAAGTTTTGCATAAGAATAAGAGAGATGGGTGGCTATGAACTTATTCTGAACGGGCCTTTGGTCTCTGTTATGGTTTGGATAGGGGGTGTCTCCCCAGAGGCTCATGTGCTGGCCAGGCAACAATATTAAGATATGAAATCATTGAATCAGGGCTTTAATCTCATGAGTGGAAAAACCCACTGAAGTACTGATAATTTGAATGGATTTACTGGGTGGCAACTTAGGCAGGTGGGTGTGGCTAGAGGAGGTGGGTCACTTGGGGCGTGGCCTTGGGACTCTATCTGCCCCTGCTCCCTTCCTGTCTCTCCCTGCTTGCCAGCTAACAGATGAGTGGCTGTCCTCTGCCCCATGCCATGCTGCATGATGTCTGCCTTGGAGTCGGCCAACCATGGACTGTACCTCTGAAACCCTGAGCCCAAATAAACCTTTCCAATCTTATATGTTGTTTGTGTCAAGTATCTTGGTTACAGTGATAGAAAAGCAGACTAAAATAGCTTCCCTCAGTCTGGAACAACGCCCGCCCCTCCTTCACCCACAAACACTGCAGGGCTGGCTGTTTCTGCAGGGAGTCGGGGCCTATTTTGCAGCTTCTGTTCTCAGTGAGCGTGCAGAGTCTCTGGCAAGGGATGAGGGAGAAACAAGGTCACAGCACCCTTTCAGGCTCCCCCCATCCATCTTTGTGTCTCTTGCCCCTCTCTGGGCCTCACCCAAGCAAGCTTTCAGGAAATAATGACACCACCATTTCACTTAGAGCTTATGATAAGCAAGTCACTGTTCCAGGGGCTTTAATAAATGTTGAATCAGTTATAGAGTGTTTTTCCTCTAAAGAGATAATTTTGGTGGTAAGAAACCAAAGCCAAAACTACAAACATAAGCTGGGTGTTGCTCAAACCCACTGAAATAAAGGCACCAAGAATGTGAAAGATTTCCTTATCATCTCTCAGGTCTGAGCACCTCTGGAGTGAGTTCTTCAAATGTCTTTTGCATGAATTTCCTGTAATGCTTTCTGGCTATCAGGGGAAAAATGATCCCCTACTCCATCACCTAAAGGCCACATTTTATTTTAAGCGCTCTGTTGTAGCTCCAGGAATTGTGTGCATTTTTTATAAAAAACATTTTAAAATATTGATATAGAATCAACACTGAATGATTTATTTAGCATTCCATTTACACTTTAAAAATGGGGGAGGGGGATGTATGTCATCCCAACATAATTTCTTTCTGAATTAACAAAGCTCACATTTTTATTCTGCTTAATTCTACCTCTCCAAAATTAGCATATTCAGCATTTTAGACTCCACTTATTATTCACTGGGCTATTCATCCACACCGGTGTTTATAGCAGGATCACGAGTGGGTAAGGAAAACCTTGGCAGCCGCTACAGCATTCGCTCTATTTCTCAACTGCGTATTGTTTTCCTCATTTGTATTATGCTGCTAAATATCTCAATAAATCAATGATGGAGAAAAGTATCTTTACAAATTAGCAGGAAAAATAACATTACAGAACTATTAGCAATAATGAGATTTGTGCAACTGATTTTCCATGTACCAGGAGGACTTTGGAGCCTGCACTTCCATCTCAACCAACACCAGAGAGGGGAGCAGGGCCAAGAGAGAATCCCAGGCATGGCACAGACAGTTGTCAGCCACCCAGGCACCACTTGCCTGCTGAGATGCTCAGGGGAACCCGGCCCAGCTTTCCTCCCCTGCTACATCAACAACAAGGGAAACCCACACTCAGGCTGGAAGAGAACAGTTATGACCCTTCCAGAGCCAGATCCCTGGATGATTGACCCCTGTATGACTGATTCCCTGAGTGACCAATTGCTAGATGATCGATCCCTTGGATTTATCCTGGATGATTGACTTTCCAGGGTGACTGATCCCTAGATGATTGACAGCTTGCATGACTGACCCCTGGGTGACAATTCACCAAGATGATCGATTCCTATGGCTGATCCTTGGATAATCAATCCTCTGAATGATCAATCTCTTGAATTGATTCCTGGATGACTGATCCCCAGGGTGACTGATCCCTAGAAGACTGACCACTGGATGACTGATCCCTGGGTGATTGGTCCCCAGGATGATGGATTCCCATGACAGATCCCTAGGTAACTGACAGCTTGGAGGACCGATCCCTGGATGATAGCTGCTAGGGTGACTGATTCCTTGGAGATTGATTCCATGACTGATCTTTGGATGACTGGTCCCTGGATGGTTGATCCCTTAGAAGATGACTGATTCCCAGGACTAATTGTTGGATGACTGATCCCTGGGTGATCCATCCCATAAGTGACTGGTGTCAGATGACCGATCCCAGTACCATACCCCTTGCTGGGGCAGTTTTAACCCCTCTGGGGTAATGTCTTTCTCTAGATTTGATGCCACCTCTGTGAGCAAGTTCAGATCACACCTGCCTGCAGGTCAGCCCTTCCCTTCCTGGCCTCTGGAAAGAACACTTTCCTGGATTCTTGTTCCTGAGACACTGTTGACAAAATTCTACCTCCATGTCTTAAGAAAGCAGAGGAACCACTGGGAAAGAGACTTTGCAGATGTTCCAAAGAAAGCTTCACCATTACTGTCATTGCAAACCTAAACTCATCAACCCCAGGAGAGATGAATGAGGACCAACATATGCGACTTCAGCTCTACAACTGAGTGAATTTTATTCAAGAACTAAACCATTTGTCTTTGCTTCTATTCATGTGTTGTTTGCCTACTAAAAGAAGAGAAGTGGCTGATACTGAAGATTCCTGAAAACAGAAGTCTCTTCTGGTATAAATAGTTTTGCTATTCAAAACCAGATCTGAGCTGGGTGTGGTGGCGCACGCTTGTAATCCCAGCATTCGGGAGGCTGAGACCAGAGGATCCGGGTTCGCGGCCAGCCTCAGCTACCTAGTGAGGCACTCCGCAACTTAGTGAGACCGGTTTCAAAAATAAAAGAATAAAAAATAGGGCTGGGCTGGGGGTGTAGCTTGGAGGTAGAACGCCCCTGAGTTCAATCCCTAGTACCGCAAAAAAAAAAAAAAAAAAAAAAAAAAAAAAAAAAAAAAAAAAAAAAAAAAAAAAAAAAAAAAAAAAAAAAAAACAAAACAGATCTGGTCTAACAAACAGAATGAGTCAACTCTTTTTTTTTTTTTTGTACTGGGGTATTCTACCTCTGAGCTACATCCCAACCCTTTTTATTTTTTATTTCTTTCTAAGTTGCTGAGGCTGGCCTCAAGTTTGCGATCTTCCCATCTTAGTCTCCCAAGTACTGGGATTACAGGCGTGCACCACCATGCCCGGCTCAGCATCCAGTGCCATGTCTACACTGCCCCAATGGTAGAAGGCACATCTGCTCCCAGGCAGTGCCCTGATGAGCTTGGAGACATGATATCCTCTTTTCTGAGCTGAGACGGAGCCCTGCGCAGCCCATCTGAGGGGACGTTGCTGAACGCATCCCACTACCAACACCAGAGGCTGAGCTGCACGCCGCAGGTATTAGGGCAGACGCTGTGCTAATACAAAAGTTTGATTTCATGGACAATTAAACAGGGTCTCCATGCCGAATGAAACTGTCACTCACCGCCTGAGATTTCTGGTTCCATTAACTCACGCAACCAACCACCTGACAGTCAGTCTGCAGCTCCGGGCAAATGGAAGCCTGTCAGCTGTTTATTTCTTAAACACTGCCATTTCTCTTTGTATAAATTGGTGAGTTAGGTAAGAAATTTAACTGAAACTGCTGGGGCTGAAACAGGAGGCTAAATACATCTGATAATAAAAATACCTTTTATCTGATCTTAATTCAAGGCAGGAGACAGCATGCGACACGTGTCTGCATGCCAGGAATGGGCTGTGGTGAAGAAGGACCCTGGAAAGGAGCGGAGCGTGCAGGCTGACACGCTGTCAATAGATGTGGCTGAAAGAAAGACAAGGCAGCAGAGGGCCGCATGAGGCATGAGGCCAAGCCGTGGCTGCAGTTCTCCTGCTGGAGTTGCTGGCCTAGGACTCTCTATGGAGATTAAACCTCTGGGAAAATACTGATTTTCTTCCTGGCTTGGTTCAATTGAACAGGCCCATCAGCAAAGACTGAAAATAAACAAGACGTGTCGGGAGGGCCCTGGGAAGTACCCAGGGGGACTGAAAGTGGACAGGCCCCACTTCTCGTCTCTGGGCTAGAGGCAGCATCTGTAAAGAAAGCAATACAGTGTCTGCCTGCACTGGGCGCATCCTAAATATGGATTTCATGGCTGCTCTGGAGAGGAAAATATATTTATAGTTCCTTTAGTACCATTCTAGTCTATTGTGTAAATATGTAAATTAGGCTTCGTGATCTACACAGTAAAATGCCTGGGGATAATTTGTGCAAATAAATCACCCGCATCAGCCCACTGCATAGCTACCACTGCCTTCCAGGGAGCTTTGAGACACCAGTATGGGGGAAATACACATCTAGAGAAATGAACTAGCAGGATGGCCTGGCAGGAGCTGATGGCAGAGTCCCTGGGCCACACTCGGGGGCTGCCCTCTCCGGGAAAAAGGGGCTTGGTGTCCTGGCTCAATGCTTGTTTCATTAGCTGCTGGGCAGTTTTGTGTCTCCAGGATATGATAGCCACGGGGCTCCTCAGAATTGGCAGAGGTGAAAGCCAGGCTGTGGGTGGCAGAGAGAGGGAGGGTGACTGCTGTCTTCTGCAGGCTGCCTGAGCCCACAGCCACCCTCTGGACAGCAGCCACAAAGCTTGTCTCCTGGGGCGCCAAGCAGAGACGTGGCTGAGGGGAGACATCAGGCTGAGCCTCAAGGGCCCCCCAACATAAAGCACCTCTATCTTCCCAGATGCCGGCGGGGAGCCCTGCACATGGCCCCTCCTAATAAAATCAGGACCTGTAATACCTTCAGCACACCACTCCCTGCCTGGAGAATGTCTTGCCAGAGAGCTTTGGTGGAGAAAATAAGAAGATACAGCATTTAATGTTTTGTGTAATGAGGCCTGAAATCGATGACAGTTCAGACCCAAAGCCCCCGGGGCACCAGCCAGGTGTTTAAACACTGATAATCCAGAAAGTCTCACACGTCGCCCTAAGCTGCTACTGGCCAGCAGAGGGGAAGGGGCTTCGTTCTCAACTTTCAGTGAAAGACCTGCGGTCCAGAAGCCGACTTGGTTTCAGTTAATGATCCTAAGGGGGAAATCGCTGGCAACCTGCTCTCAAATGCCAGGGAACAAAATGAAAGTGAGAGCACAATCTTTAGCGCTCATTGAGAGAGACGAGTCTTCCTGATCAGTTTCTGTCATGTCTTAAGTCTCCCGTGGGTCCGTTTGCACATTCTGGCATCAACCCTGCTGAGTGCAGAGCTCCAGTCGACTTCAGAAGGCTTCTCCACCAGGCGTGGGGCCCAGCATGAAGCCTGAGCAACATGCCAATTAGTTCTCGTCCACACGGCTTTCCTGATGCCCGGAAGCTGCACATGTAACCCACAGGCATCCTGTTGCCCTCATGACAGCAGACAGAGGAGCATAAGCAACCCGAGGAGAAGTTAAACAGCTCCCCAGGCAGGCGAGAGTCAAGACCTTACCATTTCTTAGAAAATGCCAGGATGTGCTCACAAGAGGTAAGGTGCAAAGGCTGAATTGTGCCTGGCTGGTGATGTCTAACATCCCCCAGCTGATCTTGGACACAAGGACACTAATTTCCAAGAGATGTTGGTGCTCTTGACTGAACAGGGTGAGGCCATCCTTGGCTCTTTTTATAATTATTATTTTAAACTAAACTTTTTTATTTTGAGGTCACTGCAGAGTTCCATGTAGTTGAAAGAAATAGCAACAGCTTTACAGAAACCCAGCTTTCCCCAGCGGCAACATCTGGCCAAATAGCCAAGGTGCTGACAGTGCCATGCTGCTGAAGTACAGGGCAGTTCCTCTGGAACCCACTCAGAGCTATGTGACCAGAGGGAGTGTCCTTCTACAGCCAGGGAGACAGGGTTCAGGTGGAAGGAAGTCATTTATGAAACTCAGTGGTTGTCTACTGCAGGCTTTGTAGCCTATTCTTGGTACTGTGGACCTCTCTGGCAATCAACTCACCCTTGAAGGTATCTTCTTAGAATGCCTTTAGATGCATAAAGTAAAATTTGAAAGGAAACAAATGAGCCCAGTAAGGTGGCACATGCCTGTAATCCCAGTTCTTGGGAGGCTGAAAAAGGAAGATCACCAGTTTGAGGCCAGCCTCAGCAACTTAGCAAGACTCTGTTTCAAAATAAAAAATATAAAGGGCTGTGGGTGTAGCTCAGAGGTAGATAATAACAACAAAAAGAAAACCAATGGTATTAGTAATGTGTCAATTACCTAGAGGCATTTGGAATCTTCTGGTGACCTCTGTCTCCTGGTAATGCTGGTTATAAGGACTGTGAATGGTTTTCTTTGTATTACTTGTTCAGTTATGTAGTTCTTTGGAAGATGTGTGAAGAGAATTGGATTTAGGTGACCTATGGCCATCTAAGTTATCCTCGGGCAACTCAGAAGTCTATACTACTTCACAAACTCCTTGATCAATACGGTCTAGCAGAGTCAACAAACAACCATAACTTCAAAGTTCTGTGAAATTTTGATAATACTATCAAATATCTCCAGCAGCTGAGGTGTCCCTCAAGAGCAACTGTGACTTCTCGCATGGACAATGTCACAGGTCTCCTGCTACCCACGAGGTTTCTCACCTGTAACTACAGGTTGAGTCATGTCTCCCTACAAACCACAAATTCCTATGTAGGCATCCCAACCTCCAGTGCCTCAGGATGACCTGACTGGGAGACAGGTTCCTGCAGATGCACTGAGTTAAGATGAGGTCATACTGGAGCAGAGTGGGCTCCTTGGCCAATGTGTTCTGCCATTTTTACAGAAAGGCAACACTAGGACATGGATACACATACAAGAAGGCCATGTGGAAAGGAACAGAGAGGGGTGATGCACTTAGGATTGCCAGTAACTACAGGAGCTAAGAGAGCCGAGCACAGGCTCCTCCTCACAGCCCTCAGAAGTAAGCAACCCTGCTGACGCTGCATCTGGACTTCTAGCCTCCAGACCTGCACGATAAAACATCCTGTGTTTAAGCTGCCCAGTTTGTGGCACTTTGTTGCAGCCCTAGCAAACGAATACACCTCCCTTCATCAGAAATTACAGGAAGGCAAAATTTCTGTAAGAGGTTACTTAAAATAGAAATATATCTTAGTGAGCCCCTGTTTCAACAAAAACAAAAATAAAAGTAAAAATGGCTAGGGGTGTAGCATGAAAGTAGAATGCCCCCTGGGTTTAACTCTAGCACCAAAATAAGTTGATTAATTAAGTAAAAATAAAAAGGGCTAAGACTATAATTCAGAGATAGAATGCCCCTGGATTCAATACCTAGTACCAAAAACAAAAACAAAAATTTTTTCCTCTTTCGCCTCCCAAGTTTATGGATCTCCTGAATTCTATCCATGAATCCTGCCCATCAGTCCATTTTATATCGCTATAAGCAAAATGCCCCAGACTGGGTAGTTTATAGAGAAAAGGGGTTTCTTTGGCTTACAGTGCTGGAGATTCAAGAATGTGGCACCGGCATCTGCTCGGCTCTTGTGAGGGACCCTTGGCTGCATCACAACATGGCAGCTGGCATCAAGGCAGGAACATGTGTGAGAAGGAGGGATGGCATGGCGAGACGGGAAGCCAGACAGTGGGGAGGGCCAGTCGTGCTATTTTTTAACAACTCACCCTTGTGGGAACTAACTCACTCCAGGAGACCTGCATTGATCCCTTCTGAAGACAGCGTTCCCTGTGACCTAATCACCTCCTGTGAGATCTCTCCTCTTAGAGGTCTACTGCCTCCCAGCATCACCACACTGGGGACCAAGCTTCTAACACATGAGGCTTTGGGGGTACACTCAAACCATATCCAACCACAGCAGACCCGGGGTGGGCCAGAAGAGCAAAGAAGTTGCCTTTGGAAACATTATGGCAACTCATGCCCAGCTGTCTGCCTGATGGTCCCACATACCCTCAACTGGCCCCAAACAGGGATTTGGGAAGAGAAATGTTGAATTGCTTCCTTCAGTCAGCTGGCTCCCATGCTTGGCCTGCAGAGTCACTCTCCGTGGACCATGCTCAGACCTTTCTTACACTTTCCTCAACCTTGGGCAGTGTGCTCTTGAATCAGATGTCACTGGTGGAGAGCCAGCTGGCTCTTCCTGGGGCCATTTTCTGTCAGAGGTATGGGGAACCCAGTGTCCGCAGAAGGCCCCTGATGAGCCTGGAACCTTCACTGGTTTGGGAACTCTGTCTCCAGAACAGGCTGAGTGCCTTGTTTAACAGATACCGTCAGAAGCCCCCAGGCCAGCAAGTCTACATTGGTGAATTCTTGAGAACTTTTTGTATTGGGTTTGAGGTAGAAGTTATTTGGTGTTATGCCCTAGGTTTCACCTTAGAAGTTTCTAAAAGGAACTTCTATCAAGTAACCTTTCAAAAGCAAGTTGGTGGGGAGAAGGGAGAAACATCTCTGACAAAGAGATGGATTAACTTTGAAGATATCTCCATTTGGTCTAAAAGGCCTTTTTAAATATTAGATTAAAATGGCACCTAGTGTTATAGTCCATCTGGTGTCTGGCTGATGGCTCCTTCCCAGATGCACCCCTGCCACATCACCTATTTTCACACTATATGTTCTTGATTAACTGCACACCCGTCCAGAGGTCACAGGGAAGCTGCTCAGTATTCTTTGTATTTAGTAATAACCTCCAGCTTCCATGGTAATATCCAACTCAATACACCAGAAATTCATTTCTCAGTAATGCCCATTCTTGTTATTAAGGTTGAATGGAACTCTTACACATCATTGGTGGGAACGTCAATTAGCTTGGCCTTTATGGAGAATGTACAGAGGTTACTCAAGAAACCTAAAATTACAATTGCCATGAAGATCTAGCTATCCCACTCAAGTCAGCGCATGAAAAGATACCTGCACATAAATGTTTCTGTGTGTCTATTCACAGTGGCCAATATACAGAATCAGCGTAGGTGCCCATAACAGATGAAGAGATAAAGAAAACATGGTATGTATAAATAATGGAGTAATAAGAGAATGAAATCTTGTCTTCTGCAGCAAAATGGGTGAAACTGGAGGCCATCATGTTAAGTGAAATAGCCAGGCACAGAAAAAAAGTGGTGCATGCTCTCTCTCATATGTGGAAACTGAAAAGTCAACTTGAAAGTGGAATGGTGCCTGCTGGGAGCTGGGCAGGGTGCAGGAGGGGGCAAGGGTATGAGTGGTGGATGTGTGATCTGTGCATGCTGTATGCAAGTGTGGAAACACTACACTGAATCCCTTTAATACACATAGCTAACATGTGCTAGTAAAAAAAAAAAGTGAACAATATTAAAACAAAGAATGGAAGGAAAGGTGAATGAAGCCCTTTGTGTGTAAAGGTAGGAAACAGACCTTGGACCTCATTTTCAGGAGTCTAAAAGGTGAAGTAGATGATTCGTTAGCTTCACTATCAATAAGAATATTCATAACTATCAGCAATGAGCGTGGCCCTCTCCACAGGTTGCCAACATTAGACCCCTGAGAGGAGACCCTGAAGACACCCCTGCATCTTCCTGAGGCCAGAGTCAAAAGTCTCTAGGTACCTGTCAGGTCTCGTCTACCTGCTTCTGAGCAGGACAGTTATCATCCTGCTAAGTGTGCCATTGCTAAAGCACCAGGAATCGAAGGCCCAGAGGTTAATAGCATGGCCACAGCAGGGACAGCGGAAGTGAGCCCCTCCTCCGCACCCTGCCCCTCTGTCCCACCCTGCTGAGGAAACACAGGAGAGAGAGAAAGGCCTGAGGGCTCACTGCCCAGACCCCTGCAGACTGGCCTTGTCTGGGCTGAGGTGCTAGTCTTGGCAGCATCTGATTCTGGCAGCCCAGCAGGTGCCCAGGGCTGAGGCAGCCCACGAAGTCTCGCCGCCCCTACCTGAGGGCCTGGCCTCTATGACGTAGCCCGTGGTGGGTGTGGTGCCAGCGCTGCCCTCCATCCAGTGCAGGGTCAGTTCAGAGGTGGATTTGGTGACCAGGATATCTCTAGGGGGACCCGGGGACCCTGTGGGATAAAAAAAGAAGGGGAAGATGTTGGCGCTTGGGGGATTCCTTGTCCTGTGATGTGGCGCAGATGTGTCTACATTCTTAGGTCTCCAGGTGAGTAACTTGCTCCCACTCTAATACAGATTTCATCAACAACAGCAGATCATCAGAAGATGGGAAGAGATGATGCAGGCAGAGAGTCCAGGATTCAGCTGGGCTTCCTGAAGTGGTTCTGCTGCCCATGATCAGCCAGTATCCAAACCAAGGCCCAAAAGTTTGCTAAGTGGGATGTTATATGCTTCTTTGTAATATCAAAACTTGAAAATTCTGTTTATTTCAAAAATTTAATTCAGTTATTTTCTTAAGTATTTTTCTCCCAGAAAATAAATAAAACATGCTTAACACCTAAGAAATTGCTCATGTATATGTAAAAGCTCATGTTACTACATGCTTTTGAAAACTTCCATACTAGCCAGGCACAGTGGTGCCTGCTTATAATCCCAGTACTTGGGAGGCTGAGACAGGAGGATTGCAAATTCGAGGCCAGCCTCAGCAACTTAATGGGACCCTCAGGAACTTAGTGAGATATTGTTTCAAAATAAAAATAAAAGAGGGCTGGGGTATAGCTCAGAGGTAGAATGCTCTTGGGTTCAATTCCAATACCAAAAAAGGGGGGTTAGGTTTCAAGGGTACAGCTCAGTGATAGAGTACCTCTATCTCAATTCTCGGTAATGCAAAAATGAAAATGGTAGCAAAAAGCCCCTTGCATACTGTCGGAGCATCCCCTAGCTTATGCAGCTCTGAATCTACCTAAACACCCTGATTGAGAGTGTATAAAAATCCCTAGCTCCAGAGCAGCAGGTGGAAGCTCAGGTCCCAGATCAGCAATTCACACCTCGCTATCTCCCTGCCGGGTCCCACTTACCCTCGGCTGGCCCAGCGGTGACGTTGGCTTGGAGCTCGGGCCCGTAGGCGATGGTACGCGCTTGCACACGGAAGAAGTAGGTGACTCCTTTTGTGAGGTCCCGCACCTTCAGCCAGCGCTGCCAGTTCCCTTTCACGTCCACTGTCACCACCTTGCTTACCCCTAGAATGGCCCAAAAGCAAAGGGGCTGAGTGAGCAGGGTCTGATCAGTCCTGATAACAAGGAACACAGCCCCAGAGGTTTGCACAAGTATTTCTCACAATGAGGAGGAGTTTAAGCAGTGATCATGGCCAATTTTCAGCACAGATATGTGTAATTAGTGTTCAAGCTTGGTAAGTGGCATTGGCAAAGAGAAGAAAGGAAGGCCATGGGGGGCAGGAGGAGCCCAGGTCACTGAGGGAGCAGGAAGGAGGGGAAGCGCCTGGCGCCTGTGGATGCTGTGGGCAGGCTCCTAGATGACATTCTGGAGAGGATCCCCTTCCCGTGTGGCCCGAGCTGTACAGAGCCCTTGGGTAGGTGACTATGAACCTTGTGACTTAATCACAAGGGAGAGGAGAGTGTGGATGAGACAGAGGAAGATGGTCAATGGAATTAAAAGGTGGGCTTCCCAAGGTCTGCAGCCGAACTGCGTGGGCCAACCCCTGGCCTTCAGGCCTCATGGAACTCGAGAGAATGTCATCTGTGGACTGCGACCAAGGATGAAGAAAAATTTGTCCCTGCATGAATGGATGCCTTGATTCAGAGAACTGGCAACCTAGAAACAAGACTGGTTTCCACACATGAATATGTAAATGAGTGAATGACGCAGAAGTGTCATTAGTTGTATTAAGTATGGGAACCCCTTTATCCAGACCCCCAGTGTATGCCTGAAAGTGTGGATAGCACAAACTTTGTCCATACTGGGTTTTTCCTAGGTGCCCCACAGTGTTACCACTTAGTACCAGAGTACTTCACATCTTCTGCCCCGTGCCTCCTTTGCATCACAGTTCTTACGCTTCAGGGCCATTATTAAATAAAATAGGGCTCCTTGAACACAAGCACTGAGATACTGAGACAGTTGATCTGGTACCCAAGACAGCTACTGAGTGATTAATGGGTGGGTAGCACATACAGTGTGGATACACTGGACCAAGGGATGATTCACATCTTAGCTGGAATGAAGTAGGATGGTGGGAGATTTCATCATATTACTCAGAAGAGCACCCAGTTTAAAACTTATGAATTGTTAAGTTCTCAAATTTTCCATTTAGTATTTGTGGATTGTGGCTGACTTCGGAGACAATTACTATATAATTAGAAAATTGATATTTAATGTTTTGGGGAGAAAGGATAAATACTGACAATTATACAAATGTAGCGTTTTCCAGAAGGGAAGAATGGTGTTCTTCAGTTAAATAAGTTTGAAAATGATGCATTTTTTAAAAAGCAAAATAAGTTCTCAACTGCAGGACTTCTCAGAGCTTTCAGTGGATTACTATCCATCTGGCAATTCTCAGAGGACATGAAGGTGCTGCATTTCTAAGCCTCGCTGGTCAGCAAAACTATTTCCCCTGAAGCATCAAGAAGAGCAGTACAGGGATGTAGCTGAGTGGTAGAGCTCTTGCCTAGCATGTGCAAGGCCCGGCTTTGATCTCCAGAACAAAAAAAGAAGAGTGGTACTTGATGGATGGCACCCCCTGCCCTGGGTCCAGCCCCCTAGCCCTGCTGTTCCTGACACAGTGCCCCAGGGTAGCCAGCTTCAGTACAGAGGACACGCGGTGCTATTCAGCATTTTCCATACTACAGTGGCCTGTTTCAGAGTAGCCAAATAAAGTGTCTTCTCACAACAAAGCCCACCCATCACTCAAAACCATTGTCCCCAATCCTCAAGGTCTCCGAAATGCCTCCTAGCGGCTTTGCTGTTTCTGTATGATGCCTTTTTATAAAACATTTGCTCAGCTAAATTACTTTCTTCCAAATTACTTCAGTGTGATTTGGGTGTTTATGATTGACTCTCCACATTTGGGTTTTTCTACAGAACAATGGGGCCACTTCTGCCAGACAGCCTGACCCCAACCTTATAGATACTGCTCCAGAGAGCAGTTACGAGGACAACCATTGCCTATACGTGACTGTCATCTGCGAACGAACTGGGTCCTGTCAGATAAAAAGTTATTCTGGTAGCAACTCCTTTTTTGTTGTTGTGGTTAAAAAATGCCTTCATTCTCCCTGGAGCAAAAACAAACCTACATACAGATTTTGTAAATTCTATCCCACCAGGAGGCAGAGCCAGTCTGGCCTCCCCTCCATCTCAAGTGTGTCTGAATTTTATTTATTCAGTCAATTTTTAGACCATGCCCTGCACTACAGAGCCTCAGGGTGCAATCCCATAAAATACTACTGTTTAAAACATTTTTAAAAACGTAAAAATAGCTCTGCCAGAAAACCATATTCCTGAGAACATCATGGCTCAGTGCTCAAATAGCACAGGGCTCCGTGCAGCTCAGTACTCCAGCCAGCAAGGGGGTCCGGCGGCAC
This sequence comes from Graphiurus murinus, assembly GCA_004027655.1. NCBI lineage: Eukaryota > Metazoa > Chordata > Mammalia > Rodentia > Gliridae > Graphiurus > Graphiurus murinus. The sequence continues at coordinate 135,431 of PVLC010000897.1, read as the reverse complement.
AGTGTGCCTGGCAGAGACCAGAGGCTGGCCAGGGATGGCCGTGGGCTGCATCTCAGCATGCAGGAGGAGCCGGGACTGTTTTCCTGATGGAGGGACCCCAGGGACACTGGGCAAAGGCTGCTTTCTGTTTGCCTTGGCCTGGCTGGTCAATGCCTGCCAGGGGTTTGCACATATCTGTCCCAGCAGACAGGTCTGAGCACCTGTTAGTCAGTCACTAACAGGTGAGGCTGCTGTTGGCTAACTATTTTTACACTGGCCATGGTGGTGCATGCCCATAATCCCTTGGGAGACTGAGGTAGGAGGATCACAGGTTCGAGGCCAGCCTCAGCAACTTAGTGAAACCATGTTTCAAAATACAAATAAAAAATAAAATAAAAATAGGGCTGGGAGTATAGCTCAGAGGTAGCCCCCCCAGGCTCAATCCTCAGTTAAATACTAATAATTATAATAATAATAATAATAACAACAACAACAGCACTACCTTTACCACATTTTGAAGATTTTTTGTTTCCAAAACATATTTTAAGTAGATCTCTGTCTTTCTGTCATACACACACACGCACGCACACACACACACACACACACACACACACACACACACACGAACAGGTCTCTCTTGTCTTTGGCAAACTTCACAAGAGAACCACCATTACTGCAGAGAGGGAATGTAACTGTAGCCCAAAACAAAGATGCCTTATGTTTTCATTACACTTGCAACTATGTCTCTGAGAATGCTCTGCTTCTATGAGACATTTTAAAATACTGAAAATCATACAGAGGCCTGGTTAATACATTCCCCCTTCCTGTTGGAAATATGCTCCAGCAGTGAACAGGGTGAGGCCCACACAGAGGCACGTCTGTCCCAGGGGCACTGCCTCCCAGCACGGTGCCCAGCTCAGCCTGCTGCCCAGGGGAGGGGACACAGCTGTGCAGCCTCTCCAGGGAGAAGTGGAGCCAATGGGAGAGGCCAGTCAGATACAGAGGCCTGGGACAGCCTGGGCTGGGGGCAGGGCAGGGGTGCCAGGCAACGTGGCCTCAGCAATCACTGCCTTCCCTGGACCGCACCTGTACCCACGTGGTCCAGGCCTTTTCAGCTCTGTTGCAGCAGCATCTTGTATGGCTGTATATACAGCCATGCCCAAACCTCATGTATGACTGTATATACAGCCATGCCTAAACCAGTGGCTCAAAAGCCAATGCTTGACTTAGCCTGGGCTCCTGCGGGGCTGGTCCCCACTGGACTCAAGCCTGTGTGGGACCTGCAGTTGGTCTCAGCTGAGGTTGGCCGATTCCCGGTGGCCTCTTTCAGGTGCCTGTCGGCTGAGGCAATGGAGCTGACCCAGTCACCCGAAGGCCAGCTCTGGTGTGTCTGCATGGTGGCAGAGGTCCAAGAGCAGCAGGGTATCCTGTGTGCAGACTTGCTGATCTCTGGTTGCCCCACCATTTCCACTGTTCAGTGATCTATGCAAGCCACAGAGCCAAGCCCCGAGGCAGTGTGGGAAGTGCTACCCAGGGTCAAGGCAGGGGAGGTGTGAGTCCCAGCCCTACCTGCCCTGATGGGGTCTTCTGCAGCCGCTGTGCATGCGTCTACATGAGACTCCCTCGCTGTGGACAGACTTCATTTTTCATTGGCCTGCATGGCTGCAGAATATGACTCACAGGCTGGGCCTGCTTCTGCCAGGGTTCTAGCAAGAACTGCCAGTCCAGGCAGGTGAGTGGCTGGACCTGAGAAGCTCTGCTGGCAGGCATGGGCAGGGTCTTCTCTGGGAGGGCAAGGGTCCAGCAGGATGGTGCTGGGGAGCAGAGCTGCTACTGGTTGCCAGAGAAGCCAGGAGGTCTGAGGCTGCACCAGTGTCACCCAGCTAGAGCAGGGCCAGCTGTTGGGTGGGATGGGTCTTGTGCTGGGGCAGAGGAGCCCAGGGGGCCCCTTTGGCCTGCTGCTTGGAGGCAGCTCTAGAGGGCTCTGGGCTGGCACTGGACCCTTCTCGCCATCAGCAGTCTAGATCTTGGGTCAGTCACAATAGAAGCACAGGGATCAGGAAGAGGAAACTGTAAGCAAGCCCACGACAGGTCAGACTTCGGAGGTCCGGGTTTGCTCTTCTTGAGAGGTCTGTGCTGAGATTCTGGCCCTTCCTGTCCCGTGGTGGGAGCACAAAGTCCTAGAGCACCTGCCTCCTGCTTCCTGCCTCCCGCTTGTCTCGGAGCACAATGTGCTCGTCTCAGAAGCCAGGAACGGCGGGCTGAAAGCAGCAGCCCTTCTCAACAGACAAAAGAGACGACACTGGTGATGGCAGTTTCATGGCTTGTGAAAAGAGGCGAAAATGGCTGTGACTGAAGTGCTTCCACCTGTTGTCGCTCGGGGAGGGACAAGCCCGTGCCTGGCTGTGCAGCCAGAGACTTGTCTGGAATGTGAAATGCTTTAATAAATCCTCCTCACACTCTGTCTCTGACGTTCACACTCACATCCGCCAGGAACACAAGCACCTTGGACATTTCCCCACCATAAGTGGTTCAGACCAAGGCTCTTGAATCAGACCCCTGGGTTCAGATCCCGGCTTTCTTCTTTGTTCTTGAAATGCAGGTTTGGGGCAAATGAACGAAGGGCTTGAAGCCCAGTTTCTTTGTGAAGTGGGGATCAAGGCAGCAGTTCCAAGTAGAGTAGTCAAGAAGATTTGGGGGTAACGAATGGTAAGTGCAGAGTGGTTGGTTTGTAGTAAATGCTCAGTAAACTTCGCACCTCATGACTGTGCCTGGCAGGGTCATGTCTGTGGGGGCGTGCAGAAAGCTGCAAGTGTGCTGAACACCACAGATATGTTCGTTTAGTGGGATGTCTTCCGAATGCCCTTTGCCTTTTCTGATCATGCAAAAATTGTTGCAAAAATGAAGGAGAAATGTCAACCCTGGCCATGCAAGAGGAACTGGCAGTGTGGGGTCAGCTGCTGGGAGGTGGGGGTGGGGAAGGTTTTGTGGAAACCAGGAACAATCCTAGGAGAGTGGCGGCAGTGTAGCGATGAGATTACAAACCGCTTCGAGTCCCCCATGTGGCATTTCCCAGGGAGGAATGATCCACAGAAAGGCCTTGCCTGCAGAGTGACTGGCCCTGTGTAAGAGTAAGAGCTGCAGTGCAGGTGTGCATGCTGGGGGTTTCTAGAGTCTGCAAAATCCATCAACATAGGACAGGGCAGCCAAGTAGGTTGTTTGAGGAAGAATGGAAAAATTCAAGTTGTCCTTGATCAAGAAGGACTCATAAAGCCTAGCATGGTGGCACACACCTATAATCCCAGAACATGGGAGACTGAGACAGGAGGATCACAGGCTTGCAGCCAGCCTCAATAATTTAGCGATAGCTCAGAGGTAGAATGCCCCTGGGTTCAATCCCTAGGACCATAAAAAAAAGAAATGAACCCATAAGTCAAGCAGAGCCATGAGTTTCTAGCAATCATTTCTCCTTTTATGGCATTTGTATCATGGCCTCCTGTTACACAAACCTGTGTGCACACATGTGTATAAGCATGTGTGTGTGTAGACACATGTGAGGGAAAAGGAGAGAAGATTGCTAAGCAAGATGGAAACATCTAGAAATTCTGCCTGAAGAACATGCAGCAACAATGGGTGGGCCCCCTCCTGGACATGTGCCACGGGGACCTCCAGGCAGCCATGTCAAGGCCACTCAGTTCCCAGACAGGAACTGGGCTCTGGAAAGAACACAGCAGAGTAGGGGCCAGCCCGAGTCAATGTCCCTCCAGAGTGCTCTTTGAATTTTGGAAACCACATCCCCAGAGCATCTCCACTGTGAACTCCCCAAAGCTTATTGACAATCTCAGACACGTTCTGTTTTTCTTTCTCACACTTTCATGTCTCTGATTTGGGGTGTAGCTCAGGATTGACAGCACACAAGTACTGGGCCACAGTTTCTTGGGAAGATTATTTTCTTTCTTAGCAGATGATAAAATAATGATGAAGCCTACAGTCAATGGTATCTCAGATTCAATGAAATAAGATCTAGCGCTTACACATCCTCCTTTGAATTGAGTCCCTATTTTATCCGAATGTGCTTATTTTAAAGGGAAACGTTTATCACTGCTTTAAATGGAGAGCCAATATTATTTGATGTCCTGGCTATATTTTTCCTCCTAGACATTAAAATAATCTTTGATTTTTACAGTCTGTGTATATTACCAGAGGAAACCCACCCCGGGCCACTGGGCATAGATAGCTGGACTTGTCTCTGGGTATGCATTGGAGTGAGAGAGAGATGTCATGGAGCCCTCTGTAACCTAGCATATGAGAGAGATGGCCATTGAAGGAGTTAAAATAATGCCAGAGACAGATAGCACTTGAACACAGCAGGTACAGGAGTAAGTACCATGGTAAGGAGAGCACCACCACCCCTGTTTCTTAGCAACCTTCCTCGCCTTCATCTCCATCCATGGGCCTATTCCACTGGCTCTGCCCATCAAGAGCATCTGTCCCCCACTTCTCTCCTTCCCAGCCTCCTGCCTCTCCTCTGAGCTCCCCTGGGGGCTCTGCTGCAGCCCCTTGCTGTCCTCTCTCCAGTTTCCTTGTGTTGGTCTGCCTTCAGTTACAATGATAAAGTACCTGAGGAAAAAACAACTTCAAGGGAGAGAGATTTATTTTGGCTCATGATTTTAGGGTGTCACTTAGTAGTTGCTTGGTCCTATCACAGGTGGGCTTGGGGTGAGAAAGAACATCATGGCAGGAGGGCATTGGGGAACAAAGCTGCTCATGGACTTGCCTGTCTCCTCATGGCAGCCAGGAAACACACACACACACACACACACACACACACACACACACACACACACACACAGAGGGGTGGGGAGGAGTCAGGAACAGGGGCATGCCTTCCAAGTACCCACTCCCTCCCACTAGGCCTCACCTGTGAGGGTTTCCACCACCTCCCGAGCCTTTGGGGGACACTCTAGATCCAGCCATGACCCCTTCCCCAGGAAATGCAGACCACCTGGGGCAGCTCCAGCCTGCTGCGAGCTCCTCCACTCAGAAAGCTCTGGCCACAGGGTGACATGGGCCTGCCTTCTCCTACACCCAATGCCCTTGCATTATCCTAACCCCTTTCTTCATAGCATTGATTACTATTGAAATTTTGCTTGTTGGTTTAATCATTTGCATGTTGCCTCTCTCCTCTAGAACATAAATGTCTGGACTCAGGAGAGCAAGAATCTTAATATGCAAGTCAGTCAAGACTCTTGCTTCCCTGGGTCCGTGAATTCCAGAATCTATGATAGTGTTTGGCACACAGCAGGCACTTAATATTTATTACCATCCTATTCATTGATTCTCAGTTTTATTTCCTGAGCTTTGGGGGTCTTATTGAGGAAGTATCTATCAGTGCCTATATGTTAAGAGTGTTGGTTTTATGCCCTCTTCTAGTAATTGCAAAGTTTCTGGTCTAATTTCTAGGGCTCTGAACCTTCTTGAGCTGACTCTTGTGCAGTGTGAGAAATTGGGGTCTAATTTTATTTTTCTACAAATGTATATCCAGTTTCCCCAGTACCACTTGTTGAAAAGGCTGTCTTTTCTCTTATATATATTTTTGCCTTGTCACAAATCAATTGGCTATAAGTGTGAGAATTTGTTTCTGTATCTTCTATTCCATTGGTCTGGGTATCTGTTTTTGTGCCAATACCATGCTATTTTTGTTATTATATCTTTGTGGTAGAATTTGAATCAGGTGTTGTGATACCTCTAGCATGGTTCTTATTGCTCGGAATTGCTTTGGCTATTCTGGGTCTTTTGTTTTTCCATATCAATTTTAGTACTGCTTTTTCTAGCTCTGTGAAAATGATGTTGGTATTTTTTTTTATAATCTCCTGCTTTATTTATTTCTTCCAGAGTAGTTTTCTCCCATATTTAAGGACATAGCTCCTTATTTGGACTTTGGTGGAGGTTGTGGGGCAGCACCAGTAGGTCTAACTTGGGGTGGGGGTGTCTGACCTTTTCTGGCTTCATGAGATGGATTCCTGACCACCGTGCTGTGAATGGTACAACTCACACAGTAATGAAGCTTCACATAGAGCTTGGGAAGCATCGAAGAGATTTGCTTTAGAAATGTCCCTGATGGCTGCAGCCTCCACTATATTTCAAACAACAAAGTTCTTACTGGCCTTGTCTTTGGGCACACACTGGGTGCAGTTTGTGCAGCAAATTGGCTGCACATGGCCATGGCCTTTTGTGGCCCGATCGTTATTCCTCCTTTTTCTGGTCCAGACCCTGATGCTCACCATGCCATGTTAGTGTTTTTATATAGATTGTACTGAATCTATAGATCACTTTTGGTGATATGGCCATTTTGACAATATTTATTTTGCCTATCCAAGAGAATGGAAGGTCCTTCTGTGCACTAAAGGGAACCATCAAGAGTCTGAAGAGAGAGCCTACGGAACAGGGGAAAAGCTTTGCCAGCTACTCCTCTGAGAGAAGACTATTATCTAGAATACATAAAGAATTTGGAAAACTGAACACTAAAAAAACAAATAACCCAATTCAAAATAGGCAATTGAGCTGAATAGACACTTCTCAAAAGAAGAAATACAAATGCACAATAAATATATAAAAACATGCTCAGCATCATTAGCAATCAGGAAAATGCAAATCAAAACCATACTGAGACTCCATCTAACTCCAGTTAGAGCGGTAATCATCAAGAATATAAACAGCAATAAATGCCAACAAAGACATGGGGAAATGGGAACTCTTATCCACTTGGTGGGAGTATAAATTGATACAATCACTATGGAGATCAGTATGGAGGTTCCTCAAAAGACTAGGAATGAAACCGCCATATGACCAGCTATACCACTCCTTGGTATCTTTCCAAGTTAATTAAAGCTAGAATGCTGTAGTGATATAAGCATATCCGTGTTTATGGCAGCACAATTTACAATAGCCAAATTATGAGTCCAAGCTAGGTGTCCATCAACAGATGAGTGGAAAACAAAGATGTAGTATATATACACAATGGCCTTTTACTCAGCCATAAAGAACAACAAAATTATGTCATTTGCAGGAAAATGGATGGAGCTGGAGAGTACTATGCTAGCTGAGATCAGCCAGACTCAGAAAGTCAAGGGTTGAATATTTTCTCTCATATGTGGAAGCAAGAGAGAAAACAGGAAACAAAGAGACTTTAGATAATTGAGGAGAGTGACCAGTAGAATAGTGGCGGGGGGGGGGGGGGGGGGGGGGGGGGGGGGGGGGGGGGGGGGATGGAGCGGGGAAAAGGAAGAACTGATGAAAGAAACAGTTCAAATTAGACTACATTCATGTATGAAGATATCACTACCAGTCTCACTATTATATATGGGGAGGGGTGGGTATCAGGGTGGGACCTGAAGGGCAGCACACCAAGACCTGTGCGCATGTTTGATTGTATGAATTTGAACCTCACTAAGATGTATAAATTATAATGTACCAATAAAAGTATAAAAATAAATATCTGTCAAGTAAGTGAATGAATAGAAGGGAGCTCAGAGCACTGTCTTGGCACACTGGGCTGTCAGCATCTCCCCTGTGATTTGATGGTTCCTGAAGGGTCAAGGTTGTTGACTTGGTTCCAATTGGAACTGGGGTCTCCATCGGCAACCAAGAAGACTAAGCTTTCAGGAGGAGCAGGAGAGAGCCACTGGAGTGCTGGAGACTGGCCCCATAGGGAAGTCATCATGCTGGACTCAGAACACTGAGGCTCTCTCCCACATCAACCTTTCTTTCGCCTTCTTAGCTTCTGGAAGGCTCCTCACCTGACGATGGGGAAAGGTGGGCCTTGCTCTGTGGACAGCAGGGAGCGCTGCCTCTACCCCCCCTCCCCCCGCCTGCCCCATTCTCTCTGGTCTTACCTTGGACAGGTGCTAAGGGCTCGTACACCACCCGGTAGCCCTGCAGGACGCCATTGGCTGATGCTGGCTCTCCCCAGGACACGTTAAGTGTGGTGGAGGTTATTTCTGAGAACGTCAAAAAGCTGGGGGCCCCAGGAGCTGGAAGAATAGAGCACAAAGTGGCTTTCACTAAAGCATCTTTATGGAACACACACACACATACACACTCTCTCTCTCTCTACACACACACACACACACACACACACACACACACACACATGTCTATGCCTCCATATAGAATAGGAAATGGTATTGGGTGTTATTTTCAACTCAGTAAAAGTCTAAATGCCACAGGATGAAAAGGAGACTCATTGATCACCTCCCAACTTCCTAGGATCAATCAGAAACATGGGCCCTCCTGAGAAGAGCAGAGAAAATGACAGAGTTGAAACACAAAGGAGCTTGAGAGACCAAGTGACAAAGGCATAAAAATGAATAATAGCCGGAAACAGAAAATGAAATGCAGATGGCTCTGTTTCCAGCGGCCAGTGGAGGATCCCAGAGTCCCTCGTCCAGCTCTTTTGGGGAGAGATGGAGCTCTGCGGTGGGCGGGGCCTCTCTCCACCACTCCTCTCTCTTCTCCCATAGGGATCTCATAGGGCGCCCCCATCTCTCTATCTGTAATCCCCTGGATACTGCAGACTTAGGGGGACAGCTGACCAAGCCATTGGACCTGCTGGCAGACATGGAAGACCGGGAGTTTAGCTGGGGTCACAGGGCCTGCTCGTGTACCCCCACCTGGGCTTCCTGCCGGGAGAAGCGCATCAGAGCCGCCCCTGCCTGATGCCCTGAGTGGGCACTAGGTCTGCTCCACCTGGCACCTCTGCTCAGAAGGACATCCTGGAGCAGTATCCCCCTCCTCTCTTCTCTCTTTCCTGTCCTAGGCCCTTCAGTCCCATGATCTACCAGGCATGGTACCCTGAGGTGGCCTCAGTCCCTGCTCTCTGCCCCCAAAATCTACCCTTGTCCTTCAGCTCAGATTCCCAAACTGACCCCCTTGGGCACTGAACAAGGAGAGAAGAATGCAGCCCTGGTACTGAGATGTGAGGCTGGGGGCCCCTGGCCAAAGGTCAGTTATCCGGATAGATATCAGTTGGTGGAGCCCACAGAATGTCAAGGCTCCCTGGGCCCTGTGTCTTTACCCCACAGGCTCCAGAGTCTCACATTCCTGGTCTTAGACTTCCTGGGTCTAAAGGCCTCTGAGAACTTCCAGGGACCCAAGGCCTGGGCACCATTTCTTGGGGGTATCTTTGATCTCTGGCCACTGTGCAGAGGAGGAGCTTGCATGGCATGCCCTTTGTGTGGGTGAGGCAGCCAACCATGTAGTTCTGTCAGCCTGGGCCCTGTTTGTGCGCTCAGAAGTGGCCTGGAACATGCAGCTAAGGGCCAGCTGCAGAGCCCTTCCAGGGTGGTCTGTGGGCCCGAAACCCAGGGGAGCCCTGGCCTCTGGGCCTAGCCTCCATGCACCAGCAGCTCAGCTCCCAGGGTGTGCACATGAGGAGGGTCTCTGAAAAGAATTTTCCAGAGGACCCCTATCAGATAAGAACAAGGCTGGGCACAGATTCGAAGCCCTTCCTCTCTGCTACACTCCAGGGCTCAGGAGAAAGTATGCACTGCTCCAAGTTGCTAATACTACTCAGTGTTGCCACAGGCCAGGCAGGGCCAGGCACCAGCCAACCCCAGTCCCACCTCTCCAAATTTTCACCTACGTAGTGGGACATGCATAACCAGGCAGGCAGAGTAAAGAGCTATGGAAACTGAGAGAAAGGGCGATTCACTATGTCCAGGGGGCCCTGGAACCATACAAGCTGGTCACCTCAAAGTGGGTGCAGCTGAGGCCTGCAGAGAGAAGAGCTGCCGCTCGACTTACCGGCCTGATGGGTGCGCCCCTGCCGAGGGTCACTCTTGGGTCCATCACCCGCGGCATTGAAGGCAGATATGCTGACCAGATATTTGGTGTGGCTGGTCAGGTTCTTCAGCTTTACCACAGGCTCAGGGAGGAAAAGGACCTTCATCTTCTCTGTTTCATTCTGGCTGTCTGCCTCCCAGTAGTAAATCTGTTAGGAAGAGCATGAGGCAGGGCATGTGCATGGGGAGGCCAGGGTCAGGGGCTGAGCGCAGGATCTGACCTTGAGGAGGCTCTGGGCCTGTGTCCTGGGCATAGCCAGGCAGGGTGGGGGCACCTTCCCTGAGGGATTAGGTATAGAGTGGGTAGGCAGAAGTCCTTGCTGCCAATATTTTTGGCAGTGATTTACATTTCTGAGTTGTTCATCCACAATTTGAGTACTGCCTAACAAAACATTTGAGGTAAGGTCTGGGGGTGGGAGGGGTTGTTTCCTTCACTGCCAGTATCACGCATGTATAACAGAGCTTACTCTGCTGGAAACTTTAAAGAGGACCTCTGTTCTGTCCCTCAGCCTCCTAGAAAGAAGGAAAAGCCCTCCCGTCTACAACCTGCTCTGACCTGCAGATAGAATGGGCCTCCCCACTCCTACCCTATGTTCCCACAATTTGTTCAAAACTGAGATCTACATTTTTGATATATGTAGTAAAAATACTTTGGAAATTGAAACACCAAAAATAACAAGAAGAAGACCCATGTTGGGCTCAGAAATGGTAGGGAAGCCCCACATCTTTCCTGGGTACCCTTGCCTCTTGTCTAGCTTTGATATGCTCGTAGGTGAACTTGATGCCCAAGAACAAAGGTCTGAACTGGTTGCCAGAATTGCTTCCCAGACAACTGGCTGGGAACCATTGCCCCCAGCCAGTGCCAGCTGGGCTGCCCAAATACACCACCAGACAGAAGATCCACCGTGGCTCTGCAGACCTAAACCTGAGCTGGCTGGTGAGATGTCACCTAGTATAAGAGTGACAGGGTGTGGGGGCTGTGGGAGGTGGCTGGGCACCGGGGCAGGTCATGTCCTTGGTGGAACAGGTCCTGACAGGTGAGTGTTGCTGACTTCCACCTGCAAGACTCAGCTGCACGTCTGCTCACAGAGCTGACCGAAGAAGATCCTCTGCAAACACATGCCTTGCTAACTTGAGATCAATATCCAAGTTCAATGCCTTTATCATTAAGGAAATGAGAAAACATATTTTGGACGTACATAAATAGCACCTTGCCTCCGAGCTCAGAGGACTCACCACAGCCTCGTTAATCATTGTAACAGCCCTGCCATGGAGGAAGGTATTAATTTTCATAAAACACCTACAAGGATCATCTTCAAATGGACATTTAATTGGTCCAATAGTCATTGGGGCAGGCTAGCCCATAGAATCAGATAACTGATCAGCTGGGGCTCCAGCAGGCCAGACACGGAAATTAATTCTGGAAGAGGATGGGCATTTTCACGGAGCAGAACTGGGATGTGGTCATCAGGATGGTTTTTGCAGATGTCTCAGGCTCCTGAGCTCCCTCAGCAGATGAGCTCTCAAGCAGGAGCTCGACATGCCCCGGGCAGCCCACTCTTCATGGTTACCTCTCCCTGGCCCTCGTGTTGGTACCATTCACTCCCTGCCTTTTCCTCCATCTCCAGGGCATTCAACTAATGTGCACATGATGGTGATTTTTAAAGTGGGGTTCCCAGAAGCCCTATTGTTCGGGCACTGGGAACTTGTTCAAAGTGCAACTGTCAGGCCCCACCCAGGCCTGTTGAATTGAGGGACTCTCTCAGTGTTCAATAGTGACCCAAGGCAGTGCTGGGGTGGAGAACATGTTCTTTTGAGATGTTCCACTTCCTGCTACCGTTAGCAAATGTGCTGGAAGCTCTGGAAGAGGTGGGGCTCCCTAGGCCCCTGAGCACCTTTGGAAGACCCCAGGTTCCCCACCTGGCAGTACAAAGCAGCCATGCAGTGAGCCCGCTTCCCACCCGGAGCAGCTTTTGTGCTGGGACCTTGATCTGGCCAAGTCTGCTCTGGATGCTCAGGGCTGTGGCTCTGGGCTGCACGTCTGCTGTGTATCTGCTACTGAGAAAAGAGCAGGACATGGAGGCCGAGGGCTACAGCACTGGAGTGGGGCCAGGATTCCAGCCGGAGCCCTCAGGGCCTCGCCCCAGGCATCCAAGTGAGCTGGAAGAAAGAGCCAACCATGCGTGAGAGCTTGCCTTGTAGCCCTGGATGTTCCCGTTCTGGCTCTCTGGGGGCGGTGGGTCCCACGTGACCTCCAGCTGGCTGGCTGTGAGCGGGGTCACCTGGATGTTCTGCGGGGCCATCGCTGGGGCTGAGGAAAGAGCAGCACAAGAGGGTAACTGGAAGGTCCCTTCAGAAGCCGGCCAGGATTCCCGCCCACGCACCCATGGCACTCGTACAAGTCCTCATTCCATGATGACAGTGTGGCCCCAGCATGGGAAGCCTGGGGCATGATTGCATCCCAGCTCCACACTCCTGTCCTCGAAGTTCTTAGCCCTTCGGTGTCAGGGAAAGGCAATAGACAACTCCCCCCACCCCAAACATTCTTTAAAGCAGGAAATAAAATATGTAGAATTGCAAAGAAAACTGACTGCACTGAGATGCAGTTAGCAGAGTACTGAAAAACTAACATGGCATCGCAATCCACGAGCTCTCAGTTAGAACATGACAGGCTCCAGGCCAGGCTGTAGCTCCATGGAAAAGGGGGCAAGAGACACTGTTAACATTCCTAATTGGAAGAGACGCTGAGTTTTGAATAAAATTACAGAAAAAAAGGGTAACTGTGCTGCCTTCACAAGCTCAGCCACCTGGGTACTGAAGCCCATTCTAGACTGTTCTAGATGTATTCCCTGGGGTACTCCATCAATGCGAACTGTGCAGGCAGATGACGAGATGACTGATGAGGACAGTGGTCACACCAACCCACGCGGCCCTTAAGGAGCTATGAGCAATGCAGAGCACACACGTGCTCTGGACCGTTTCAGTTCCCTCTGTCTTTTGCCAGCTTCGCATCATCTCTGGGTTCCATGCGGGGCACTTTCTCTGCCTCCTGCGAGCTGCTCCCTTCTCACACCTCGGCTCTCCTGGTGGAAATCTGGGCTGGGCGGGACCCTGGGGAGCAGTGAGTTGTTATCTCGGGTTCCTAGCTTTGGAGAGGCAGAGCCAGGCAGGCCTTCCTCAGCTCCTGCAGCCTTGACCTGCGGCCCAGGAACACCGGCTGCCTCTTGATTCAAGTCTGTTTATAGGCCATAAAGGAGCCGACAAAACAGTCAGCATCTGAGGAGATGGCTGGGCACCTGGGCTCTCTGGAGAGAGACAATGGCCTCGTCCATCGCCTCTTCCCAAGTGCCCCTCCCCACGGTCTGCTCTCTCCCCCCACCCAATGTAGAATAAAATAGTAATTAACACCCGCTCAGCCTGACACCACTATTTATTTTGTTCTAACTGTGTGGTTTCCATATTATCACTGCCCACCCTGCCGTTAATGGAAATGTTAATAACCCACACCAGGTTGTTGTGACAGATGCTCAGCCTCATTATCAGAAATTCTTATTTACCGCTCCATTAAACAACAGAATCACACAAAAAAACAATTCAATCAAAACTAACTGGAGGAATTTTAACAGCCACATTAATAATCCAAAACATAAATAAAGTTAATGTCTTTTGCCTGTTTGCCATCGGCAACCCGATTGCAAAATGACTGTTGTACAATTAAAACGTGAAAGGCAAATTGAGCATGGCCATTACCTTGGTGGTCGGCGAGGACACCCCCCAACACCCCCAGGTTTCCTTATAGACTTGGCCAAACCCAGCGCTAGGACAGCTCTAGATTTGGACGTCTGTCTGCAGGAACTGGCAGAATCTGTGAGGTCCAGGCCACTCCCTGTAGCCAGGGGCTGGCATACGGCTTGGCTGGGGTTGACGTGCTGTGCAAAAGCCCCCGGTGCTGTCTTAGGCAGCAGAGAGGCGCCTGTGCACCCGCCAGCAATGGTGTAGCAGAGAGCTTTTGTGCCTGGAAAATGCTGCAGGTAACAAAGAAGTTTTTGTTGATTGTACATGCAGAGAAGAGAGAAATGTATGTAAACACAGAGAAGAGCTTGTTGGTATTGAGGCTTGTTTTTTTTTTGGCTCCTGAAAGCTGCCAGGCCTCCAGCCTAACAGGAAAGCTTGACTTTCAAGAAGGCCCTGCTGTTTCCAATCTCAAATGTAAGCCTCATTCAGGTACAGTGTGTTCAGGTGGGGAGCCCACGGAACGCTGCCCGAGTCTCACTGTCTTTTTGTTTTCCCATCTTAACATTTTTAGAGCAAGGAGAACACAAATATCATCCAACACTTTTTAAAAATGCATTAAATAAAAATAGTAATAATAACAACAACAATAATTATTATTATATTATTTATTATATTTGTTTGTTATTTATTATTATTATTATTATTATTATTATTATTATTGGTGGTGGTAGAGGTTGAACCCAGAAGCAGTCTATGTCTGAGCTATGCCTCCAGCACTGCTTTTCATTTTTATTTTGAAACAGGTTCTTGGTAAGTTGCCAAGACTGGCCTCAAACCTGTGATCCTCCTGTTTCAGCCTCCCAAGTACTGGGATTACAAGCATGTGCCACCATGCCCAATTAAATGCATGAAATTGTTTTTAAAAGGCATTTTGACCAGAAATGTCTGGCATTTGCTGATCTACAGATTTCTACAAACAGCATTTAGAGGTAGCATAGAAAGGTTAGGGTGCCAGGCTGAGACCTGCTCTGTGGGTCTCACGCTGAGGCTGAAGGTGCTTCAACAGAACTGTGCTATTCCCAGTTCAAGGGTAGGGGGTGCCTCCTGCACCCTTGCCTGGGTGTCAGAATGGCCTTGGAAGGAGACTTCATCAAGCCCGTGACAGAAAGTTCAGGGACTTCCAGAGGCACCCTGCACCTGAGAGCTATAGTGGCATTCCAGAGATTTCTGGAATTATCTGGAATTCTAGCTGGTTGTTTTGTGAGGCCCTGTAGAATTAGCTCCTGTGGGCTGAGCTAGGCTGTGTCTGGCTCTCCCTGACCCTACTACCTGTGCTGGGAAGGGGTGTTCACTGACAGGGAAGCCCCACACAGTTAGAGCCCTGTCTCTATCTGCCTCACTGACCTGGGCAGGCTTGCTGTCCCCTGTGGCCATTGGCTTCAGCTGCATCACCAAGCATCCCTGGAGCACATGGCTACCTCCACCTCTCTGCCTTTGCTCATGAGCAAAGAGCCCTGGCTCATTCCCTGCCTCTGTGTCCCCAGACCTAGGGTGAGCCTCACTGTGCATGGGGCCTGCCCTGTGGCCCTCGTCTCAGGGTTTAAGAATCTCGATACAAAGCCAAGGTTGGTGGCACACACTTATAATCCTAGTGCATGGGATGCTGAGACAGGTGGATCACAAGTTCAAGGCCAGCCTCAGCAACCTAGTGAGACTCTCAGCAACTCAGCAAGACCCTGTTTCAAAACAAAAAATAAAAAAAGGCTGGGGGTGTAGTTCAGAGGTAGAACGCCCCTGGGTTCAATCCCCAGTAACACACACACACACACACACACACACACACACACACACACACACACGACCTCTCTGTGAAGTGAGGTAGCAGCATAGGCACCATCGTGCTCCGCCCATGGAAAGCAGAAGTAAGAAGTCCCACAGCTGTTCCCCCATCTGCAGTGTCACTGGTGGCCTGTTACCTGTGATCAACCATGGTCCAAAAATATCAAGTGAAAAATTCCAGAGAGACCACATTCACATAGCTTTTATCACAGTATGCTGTTAAAATTGCTCTGTTTTGTTGTTAGTTATGCTTACTGTACCTAATTTGAGAGTAAACGTTACCATAGGGAGGTAGGGATGGGAAAAATCACGGTCTATGCAGGCTGGGTAGTGGTGGTGGTTCCAGGCCTCCCCTGGGGTTCACAGTGGAAGCCTGAGAACAAGGAGGTAGCCGCACAGCCTGGTTGAGGGGAGGCCCCAGAACGCAGAGGACCCTTCCAAGCCATAGCTTTACACCCCAGTAAGAAGGGTGGTCGCTCTCTGGTTCTTTCCTCCCTCCTTCATTCCCTGCCCTGCAGTGGGAGGAGGCTCGTCCACCTGACCTGTGTGCGCAGTGTGCCCTGAGGTGGCCTCTCCTGAGGGTGGTCCACCCACCTTCATCTGACTCATTTGACTTAGGCAGAGGCCACAGGGAGGCCTCCCAGCACCAGCTGCCAGAGGTTGTGTGGCCCTCTTGTCCCTCAGCCTCAGATGGGCTGGTCTCACATGGGCTGACCCTCAGACCGGGTCTTAAAGAAGATAGGAAGCAGAGAGATGTGGTCAAACCCTGAAAAGTAGGCAGTGCAGAGAAGAATTCTCTGCTGGTGTTAGAGCTGTTGAGACTCGGGGGTTACTTGTTTCCAAGCCCCGCTTTGCTAGAATACTACTGAATATTAACTAGGCCCTTGGCTTGGGGCTCAGGAGTGGATGCATACAAAGATGTAAAAGATGGTTTAACTAGTGAGAGATTGCAGCAATCACAACGCAGGCTGGGTGTGGGCAGAGGCTCAGAGGGCCGGGAGAGACGGCTTCTGGCTGGGGATGCAGGGTTTCCTAGAAGACAAACAGTCTGGCTAGCTCTGGACACAGGACAATGGACCAAGGGAGTGGGGACCCTCTCAGGTGCAAATGGAAGGCGCAGAGTGACAGCAGACAGATGGCCGTCTTGTTGCTCGAGCTACTTCAGGCCATATGGGGTGCACGCTTATAGCCAAGGCCACTGCCCCAGGTCACATCGGGCATCTGTTATTGCTAGGACCATCTGAGGCCAGGCCAGGCATCTACTATCGCCAGGGCCACCACCCCCAGCTATGCCAGTCATCTGCAATTACCAGAGTCACCAACCTAAGCCACAGCAGGCGCCCATTATCACCACCATGCCAGGCTACTCTGGGCATCTAATGTTATCAAGACCACCACCCCCGGTCACACTGGGCATCTGATGTCACCAAGGCAACCACCCCAGGCCACATAGGGATTTCTGCTATTGTCAAATCACCCTCAGTCACTCTGAGCACCTGCTTTTGCCACAGCCATGTTAGACTGTCATAGACTACATTAGGTTTCTACCTTCAGCTTTTGTAATCCAGTGATTTATATTTGGGTAGAGCAGATTTTTAACTGATAATTTGAGGATCATTGTTAATGTTTTACTATAATGAAATAGGTGTTCATTTACACAATTTAAAAAAAAAATCCACATTCATCAGTTTGCTTTAATTACATCAACAAATTCCTGGTCAAACACTCTTTCTGACTCCGTTGAAGTAAATAGGAACCAGAATTCTCTAATCTAATTTACCTTCTCAGCACACTTTGCCAACACATCTGTTCCCTGAAGCAGGGGTATCTGGAGACATTCTCCAGGTCTGGGTAATATGTAGCCTCTGGGGCCTTCTCCAGACAGAAGGAAGCTTAAGGGAACTTATGTCTCAGCTCTGCTGGGGACAAGTCAGACAGGGAGCAGTGGCTCAGAGCAGGGGAGCAGGTCAGTGGGCATCAGCAGGGTCTTGGCAGGAGAACCACAAAGCACACACCTTACAGAGCAAGTGACAAGCCCCTGAACGAAGGCATTGACTCACTGCAGTTCTGAGCGGGCCACAGAAGCCCAGCTGCCCCCGTGGGCTGAGCACCCTCAGCCCTGATCTCCAGGAACTTTGGCCACAAATGTGCCCTTCAGCTGGCATTATAAATGTTTATTTTTCTGGTACTGGGGATTGAACCTTGGGCCTTCTGCCTCTGAGCTACACCTCTAGTCCTGTTTATTTTTATTTTTTGAATAGGGTCTTGTTAAGTTGCTGAGGTTGGCCTCAAACATGCAATCCTCCTATCTCAGCCTCCCAATACTAGGATTACAGGCATGTGCCACCATGCCTGGTTAGCATTATGATGTTTTAAAAGCTTGTAATAAATAATTCCAAGTGAGAATATCATACTTTATGAACCTATAACAGACAGAAGGGATGTGGATCACTGTTCTCCCCACCTAGAGCCCCTTCTTTCCAGGACTTTTGAGGTGAGGAGCAGGTGGTTATTTCCAGCATGTGGACTACCAGCTGCTACAGACAAGAGGAGCCCAGTGGAGCTGCTGATGCTGCAGGTGCTCCTGCACACTGGGAAACACTTCCTAGAACTTTGCCTGGCTGGTGTGATCCCTACAACCCCACTATCCCCTGCCCCCATTACACAGATGAGAAAGTCAAGGCCCCAAGAGATTAATTAACCTGCTGAAGATCACACACCCAGCAAGTGCACACACTTGGACCCACATCCAGCCCTAGCCACCTGGCTCTGGGCCTTTCTCCTGGCAGAGGCCCCAGGGAGAGGGGCGGGGACCCAGGGCTGTTTCCCATAGCACATCCTAAGGTTGCACACCTCACTCCTCCTGCTCCTAACCCCCACCTCTTACCACCTTACCTGCCCAGCCAGAACCAAAAAGAAAACTGCTCTGGAAGGTCTCATGGGAAAAAAAATCAGGAAACCAGACAGAAAAACTCTTCAACATGGTGGATGCCACAGAACCATCAAGGGCTGGTTGTGAGAAGAGTCCTGAGCTCTGAGGCTTAAGGCCTGGCTGGACCCCTGTGACTCTGAGCACTCAGTCTGATCACTCCGAGCCTCAGTCTCATCAAGTGTAAAATGGGGTACCTTACCTAGGCGTTGGAAAAAGGGGAACTGTGTATCACATATGGGGGAGGGGCTGAGGAAGAAAGACAAACAGGGAAGGAAAGAGGAACTGTAGCTTTAGGTCTAAAATCTCCATGATCACCCTCCCCTTCACTTTGAAGGCCTGTTTTCTTCCAAGCCTAAATTCTTCAAAGGGCCAATAAATCTTTGAGTACTATAAGTCCATTTATTGGTGCATATATATTTTGTTAGCTTACAGGATATATTTTTAGACTGATAAAAGAAGTCTAGAGAAAGGTCTTATTCAAAGCCCAGTGATCTGCGTACAGCCCAAGTGCCATCCATCAACCAGATAGCATCAGCCTGAAGATTCTGAGAGGCACCAAACCGTTGTCACAGGCTCTGCATTCCACAATCAAAAGAAGCTAGCTCACTAGGTGGCTGCATACCTCTCATGCTCACCATTTACAAAGTTTTCTATAACAGAAGAGCCCTGCTCCCCCGGAGGCGTCTCTCTGCCTCTCTGCCTCTTGGGCTCCCTATCCCTGCTAGTCTCTCCCACTCTGAATATGACCCCCATTCTCTCTCTTGAATGCATGTGCAATTCTTCCTTCCCTAAATAAATCTGTTTGCAGCTCTACTTTTTGTCTTGGAAATTCTTTTCTAGCCTGTGTCATGCCAGAACATAAAAGAGGGGAAGATACCAAACTCGAAATGTTTTGACATGAAATGAAACAACCATGTGAGGTGTGGCCTGTCCCCTAAGCAGAGACCCAGAGGAGCGGTGGGTGCAAATGTCTGAGAACTCCCTGGGAGCAAAGCTGGGGTGGGTGCTGGTTCTGCCTGGTCATGTCCCTGTGGGGCCTCACTCCATCATGTGCCATTTCCGACACGGCTTGATGATCCCACCTCTGGGTTCTGGAATTTGGGCTAGACACATGACTTGCTCCTAAGGACTGGGACCTGGCATGGCTGGGATTTGGCCACAGGAGCCCAGGCCTTCCTTGCCAGCTCACTGTGCTGTGAGAGGCCCCACAGGGAGGCTCTTCAGGGCAGAGAACTCAGGGGAGCCTCTGGCCAACAGCTCCTGGGAACCAGGCCTTAGTCCAACAGCCTGGAGGAAGGGGATCCTGCCAGCAACTGCACGGGTGAGAGTGTACATGTTCCTTTCCTGGTTGATCTTTGATAGATGCAGTCCTGATGGACACCCTGCCAGAGACCCTGAAGTGGAGGACCCAGCTATTCTGTGCCTGGATTCCCAGTACACAGAAACTGTGAGGTAGCAAATGTGTGTTGCTTCCACTATACAACAAAACAACTTGTTATGTGGCAGTAGCTGCCTAATACATCCCAGCTGCAGCACGAGCTCCTCTGGGAAGGTCCCTGGCCCATGCTAACTTCTGCACCAGTCTGGATGCTCAGATTGGCTGGGAATTGGGGTGGCCCTGTCATCAGGGTTGGATTTCATGATGCCAGTGTTCTGGCAATAACCCACTGTTGGGGTCCATGTGCCTCTACACATGGCATGGTGCTGCGAGTATGCAAAGGGAATCAGGACTGGCATCTGGCCTTTTTGTTCCCAGATAATGTTAGTGAGAATGACAGAACACTGCAATAGTGCAGGGGTCGATTGAGTGGCTCTAATTACAGGAGTTTCTAGAGCAAGGAGGAGTTAACAGGAGCTCTGGGTTCTGTTTGAGCAGATAGATGTGCATGGGAAGGCAGGATCCTCTAGATGAAGGTTTGAGGAGCAGCAGAGGTGAAATGTATCTGTCCAGGCAGCTTACCTTTATGAAGAAAAGAGGTTTACTTATGAATGCTGAAAGTCCAAATGGCACAGCACAGGCTCTGATGAGGGCTCCCCATTCCGCTGTGTCAACGGCAATGGTGGGAGAGTGTGCAGGAGCAAGAGGTCACATGGTGAGGCAGGAAGCAGAGGGATGGGACCCCATTGTCTCCTATAATTTTTTTAAATTTATTTTGTTGCTAGAGTTTGAATCCAACACCTCATGCATGCTAGGCAAGCACTCTACCAGTCCCTTCCCCCATTGTCCCCTCTAAGAGCATGCCTATGAATGACCTAAGGCCCTCCCATGGGCCCCACCTCTTAAAGCTCCTACCTCCCAACATCACCACATGAGGACCAAGCTCCCAACACATGGACCCCCGAGGGTATTGGGACATCCACACCACAGCCTCCGAGGGTCTGGCTACTGCCATTCTAAGAAACACAGTGGCTTAAAATAGTGTCTAAACAACAGTTGTTTCAATAGGAAAAGAACGCAGAGGCCGAAAGGTTTCCGACTCATAATAGCAAATGTACTTTCCTTACGGGTACTTCAGCAGTGGAAAGGCTGGCTCTGCACCCCCACTGCTGAGCAATCCCGGCCTTTGCTCCCATCCACAAGGGAGCTTTGCCCCTCATCATAGTACATGTGCTTGCATGTTCCTGGTGGCTCGATCACTATCATCACCCACTGTTAGACAAGCAAAGTTAAAAGGCTCTCCAACAGCCAGCGAGGCCGCTCGCAATGAGTGTGCTGTTTGTTTCTTCCTTGCCTGTGGAGTGAGCTTCCCATCCCAGCTGGAGCCAAGTCCTGACAGATAGTCATGCCATCATCACCTAAGGGCTCCGCACAACACACCTCCCGGTCTCCACTTATCCCACTGCATCCCGTGCAGCTGTGTCTGTAAGACTTGTGCATTTGCAAAAGTGTATGCTTCTCATTTTACACCTTAGAAAACTGAGATTCAGACAGGTTAAGTCACTGGCACCAGAACAGGCTAGATTTGAACTTGGTTCTAATGTTGAGGTCCGAGCTATTTCTCTAGGCTGGAGGTGGAAACTTTTGTAAAGATCTGGGTGGTGTTTTAAGCTTTGAGGGATGTAAGGCTTCTGTCACAACTGCTCAGCTCTCTGATTTTCTGTGGCAAAAGTACTTACTATGAAATACTTACTAGCTAAGCCTTTGAAGAAAAAGGTGTGGCTGTGTTCCAATAAAATGTTACTTAGACAAACAGGTCTCTGTTTGAAGACCATAGGCAAGCTGGGGAGCAGGAGCCTGCCGAGGACCCAGGGCCTCAGTCACAGCTTCACAGCTCTGCCAGCACAGGAGCTGAGGCTGATGGCTGAGCAGAGGAGGAGGGACCTGGGGACTACAATCCTAGATGTTTCTGTGGGAGTTTACTGACTGGATATTAATCAAATATCATTTAGGAATGATGCTTACTTTTTCTAGGTGTGACAATAACTTGGTTATAGTTTGCACTTTTAGAGAGTTCTTGTAGGGATATATACTAAAAGTATTTTTAAGTAAAATATTTTTTTTTTCTTTTTAAAAAAGAGGGTGTGCTGATCAGGTGTGCATGGTGGTACATGCCTATATGCCTGTCCTCCCAGTGAGATAGGAGGATTGCAGGTTCAAGGCCAGCCTCATCAACTTAACAAGACCCTCAGCAACTCAGAAAGGCCTTGCTTCAAAACTAAAACAGTGCTCGAGGTGTAGCTTGGAGGTAGAATATCCCTAGGCTCAATCCCCAGCACCAATATAAGTAAGTAAATAACTAGGTATGATGTCTGAGAATCATTTGGGAGGAGGGAAAGGTGGATGAGGCAAGATTAATGCTGATGGGTGAACTGGGTCCTGGAAGTAAATATGATGCTGGTCTGTCTTTCCCTAATTATAGGTTAAACAAAGAAAAACAAATAAAATACCCATTGACCGGGAAGGGGAGGAGAGAAGGGGGCCAGTGTTGGGAAGAGGCCTGGGCATGGTGTGACGCTGTGGTCAGAGTACTCTTAACTCTGCTGCTGCCCCTGCTGGTCCCATTGACACAGAGGAATGTACCTGAACCCCGTCTCCATGCGGGACACCAGGCCCAGGAGGGGGCTGGAATGCCTGCTCACGTGCATGGTGATGGACGGTCCAGTTCCTACTCATCTTGCCTATGCCAGCTTCGGCTCCACTCCTGTCTGCTCTGAGCTTGGGGACACATGGAGGCCTGGCACTTTAAGGCTGGACCCTGGAAAGTCTTGCATCTGGAAAAGGCCCCAGGCTGGGCAGCCCCCACCACTCACAGAGGAGCTCCTCCAGGGCAGGGCAAGGCCTCAGGGTCCTCCTTCCCTCAGTCACCGTGAGAGTTCCTGGAAAAGTGGGCCTCAGTGAAGCCGCCTCAGTGGACTGAAGATATGGTGAACCCAAGGATTCTTACAGAGAGTCTGGCCGTGCACTTAAACTCAGGATTGTGTGATGTTTAGGATCCTTTCCAAATGAAGCATTAGGCATTAGAATATTTTCCGTAACCATTCTACATTTATGGAAATAAGATTATTAATAATGTCGCTTATCCACCCACATCTCCTGGGCACCGTGTCTGCAGGAGAGGTAGTGAGCACACTGTGGGACAGCACGTGACATGAGCGGTACGAGAGTGACACCTGTGTGGGGGCCGGGGCAATGCTCACAGCCTGAGCAGAGGGTTGGGCCCAGGAGTGGACTTGATTTCCCCCTGTAGACAGCAGGGACCCACTGAGGGGCCTCATCCTGCACGACCCTGCACCCCAAACTGCAGTTGGCTCCCCCAGTCCATTGTACTTAAAGCCTTCTTTTTTTCTCCCCTTTTGTATTGGAGATAGAGTCCAGAGGCATTCTGAGCTACACCTCTGGCCTTTTAAATTTTTTATTTTGAAACAGGGTCTCACTAAGTTGCTAAGGGTCTCTACATTGCTGAGGCTGGCCTCAAACCTGAAATCCTCCTGTCTCAGTCTCCCAAGCACTGGTATTACAGATGTACCCCCTTCACCTAACGGGCTGCCTGGCTCATGTGGAGGTGCCCCGGGGTCACGTGAGCTGGAGAAACCCTGGAGTAGGATGCCAAGGACCCCAATGATATTCTGAAATCCTCCCTGGTGGCAAGGTGTGGCCAAACTTTCTGACACTGCCACACTGAGACGCTGTGCATGGGCAGGTAGCTCCAGGCCAGGAGCCCTTATCCCAGACAGCCTCAGCCTGACCTGGGCAATGGCGTCATAGATGCCTCTGAGCCATAAGGAAACAGATACATGTGCTGCCCAGAAGTGGAAGGATCTGCTGTGAACTGGAGCTGCAGTGCCTGACCAGGTGACTGACAGCAGGGGGCTCTGGGCAGATGTCCACTCAACCTTCCCTACTTAAGGCCACTACCTATCTCTGCAGGGTGCTGTGTTCAGCATGAGCAGAGAGAATGGCCGCCAGCCCAGAAGCCTGTGGTGTGCATGAAATGCTACCGTGTGTCCCACTATGGTCACCCAGGCTTCCCACTGAATGGCCATGATGAGGTGGACAACCCCACAAATGCAGGATGACAACATCAGTCACCTGGCACGAGTGACTACCTGCTCTCTGATTGTACACACACTTCCAAACCAGAGCAGCTCTGGACTCTCTTTGTTTCGCTTAATGGGCTCAGGACTGGCTTTATCTGTCACTAGGGGGAGCTAAAACAGCTAGAAGCTTTGTAATTTTCCTCTCATTTCAACCAACAGTAATTAAAAGCTGGTAGTATTATAGGAAAGGTAAAACCCACATTCTACAGTGCGTTTTTAATTCTATAAAAATAGCAATAAACTGGCTGGGTGTGGTGGCACGTGCCTGTAATCCCAGTACTTGGGAGGCTGAGACAGGAGGATTGCAGGTTTGAGGCCAGCCTTAGCAACTTTGCAAGTACCTATTTCAAAATAGAAAATAGGGATTGGGGGGTATACCTTGGAGGTAGAATGTCCCTGGGTTCAACCTCCAGTACATAAATAAATATGTAAATAAATAAACAAGAGCCAATAGCTCCAAGATGCATTTCTGTCTTGCAAAGCCATGCCCACACCCAAAACAACCCATAGTGCCTTAAATCAATCAAGTGGCTATAAGCTCCGAGTTTAGGTATTTGTCTTTTTTCTTTTTAGAGGAAAAATGTTAGAGCCAAAGACCAAAGCTCTGGTCATTTGGCTGCTGATCTGCTCTCGGCAGCCGGTCCCCAGTGGATGGAGAAACAAAGCAAGCCCTGTTTTCCTTTTCAGAAAACCAGTAAGACTGGGTTTTCTGTTTGTTCCTTATTTTGTTTTTGGTGCTGGGGATAAACCCAGGGCCTGTGCATGCTCAGCACATGCTCTACCACCGAGCTGCTCCCACCCCTGGTCCCACGGTTGCTCTTTGTGCTTGATTTAATGCGCCTCAATAACCAGACGAGCCTCAACCTTGGGCTGTTACCAGCTGTGGGTAGAACAAGGATAAATCGTCACAATACCTGGGTTCACAGCAATAACCACATTATAACTGCTGGCAGCAACCAATAAGCCACAGGACAGGACTGTCCCAAGAACACTGCCAACCCCATGGCAGGACGCAGAAGGAGCCACAGGCCAACTCCTGGAGAGGAAGCAGGAATAGAATGAAGACGCCAGGAATTCCTAAACCAGTTTGTAATTTAATGCACTTTCTATCAAAATCCTGGTAGGACTTGCTTTTTTGAACACTTGCCAAAACAATCCTGAAGTTTATAGGATGGCTGAGAAAATTTGGAAAACAAAAATGAAGCCATGCTCTAATGAATGTGACATAAATGAAAGGTTTGGTGGTACTAGAGTGGTAACAGAGATGTGTATAGAGCCCAGGAAAGTTCTCAGACTAGTCTGTATGTAGGAATTAAAACACTGTTGAGACACCACAGAGGAAGCACCTGTTGATGACGGTATTGGTGTTGGGGGGGAGGGGATGTCTCCAGAAACTATCTATTTAGAAGCTCACTTTAAGGTACCAAAATAAATCACAGCAGGATTAAAGATTTTAATGGCAAAAAGTGATGCCATAAAAATCAGAAGAAAACCTGGGTGTTTGCCAGTTTTCTGGGTGCAAGGACGAGATGCCCTAAGTCCTGAGGTTCAACCCCTCCACGAAGTGAAATCTGCAGAATTAAACAGTAGAAAGGGAAGACTTTACCACAAATATGACCAGGCACGTAGCCCTGGCATACAAGATCTCAAATGTCGACCCACAACACCAGACCTACTGAAATGAAACCACATGGAGACCAGGCCCGAGACAACCCGGAGCGAAGCTAGTTAAGCCACGTAGACAACCCACACCGTGTGAGATGCGCAAACAAGCTTGGGTTCTTTCTTGTAAATGCCTAATTGCAGAAAAGTGAAACGTTAGCTCAACCAATCAGCAGTTGCCAACTAACCGAGAACTGTACAACCTGGCACTTTACACGGCATAGACCCAATAAGGTGACGGCACGTGGTGATTAACAAGCGTTTTCTCCACATTGTGTCCACATCTACATTTGTTTTGTTTGGTCCAGGGAGAGATGACATTGTCCTCTGGCTTTGGAAACCTCGGGCCACTGGCTATAGCGACTGGTTCAGAGACAGGCACGTAACTAACAGCAGCCTGAAGGGAGCCAGTGGGTTTCCCTGGCAGACAGTGCAGACAGAGTAAAGCTGTCTGCTGCCAAGGGCTGAAGGCCGCCTGGGTGCAGAGCCTGCTGAGATAGGAGATGACTGAGGAACATGGAGCCCAGAGGCAGCTTGGAGCAGCTTGTTAGGGCACTGGATCCAGCCATGCCTAAAGCCGTATCCAGGCTCTTCAGGTTTGAGTATGGTTTAAATGGGTCCCCTCAAAGGTCCCAGGTGGCAGTGTGAAAGGGGAGGACTTATAAGAGAAAGAACCTAATGTGATGTTACTGGAGATGCTGCCCTTGGGTTTTTGTGGGACCCCTGTCAGTTCTCCTGAGAGAGTTGTTATAAAAGAGAAAGGCCAGCCCTTCCCTGGTCTCTTCAGTCTCCTGTCCTGCCAGGTGATCTCTCCCTTTCACCTGTGCTCCCACCACTGTGAGGCTACCACCCCAAGATCCTCACTAGAGCCTCAACTTCCAGAATCATGAGCCATAAAACCTCTTCTCTTGACAGCCCCCCTCCAGCCCCAGGCATTTGGTTAAAACAGAGAGTGGACTAGAGCCGGTGACGTCTCTGCAAGAGCCTGTTGGGTAGGATCCACCTCCTGCAACTGGAGTCCTGACTGATGTGTTATTTATGCTGATGTGTGATTCTCGTGCTTGGAAATCAATCTTGGTGAAAAATCTCCTAAAACCCCCTCTCTCTCTGAGGTTAAAAAAGATTCAACTATTACACACTTGGGCTACAGGAGACCCACAGGCCAGGCACTGTACATGTTTCACCATTTTGTAGAGAAGGCCAGACATGCAGAGCAACCTGCAGGGTCCTGCTCGGTCCTTCACTAGATCCAAAGGGCCGGGCCCATCCTGATACTTGTCTTGTGGGTTGGACAGACCAGTTATGGCATGGTTGGATGAGAACGGGTTTCCTCACCCTAGCTCACAGATTTTCCCCCTATACCATGACAGCGTCTCAAGGCTGAAGTTCAAAGTGGCTAGGCCACTTATTCATGGTCACACAGCCGGTGACAGGCAGGGCTAACACTCGGACATACAGATTCGCTTATGAGACCACAGCTATGTCTGTTTTGGTAAGAGCCTTTGGGCACGTCAGGCTGATTAATTTGTGATGCCCTCAAGTGTCCGGCTGAGTGACTAGAAACTGGGCAAGTGCAGTTTCATTGTCTGAAAGCTTTCTTGCTGCACATTAACATGTCAACAGCACCTCCAGAGGGGCAGAGACTGGAATGGACACTGGGCTTCCTCCTTCCAGAAAACCCTCTCCAGTATAAACGTGGGGGCAGGGGGATGAGAAGCGTGCCAGGCTGAAACAGCAGCAGGGGAGCCCAGTTGTGGGTGTGCCACCCCGGGGACAGTGCGCGAGATATATGTCTGTGTCAGGCATGGAACAGCAGAGCCATGTCGGATGGTATGGGGAGGAGCAAACAGCCCTAAGGTCACTTCTGCAACCTGAGTGGAGAAGGAGAGGCCTGTGCAGAAATGAAGTCGTAGGGCTCTGGAGAGAGGAGGGCACCAGTGCAGGAGTACTTGGGAAGGACCCTTGGAGACCAGGCAGGGGCTGCCTGTCTTCACAGCATCGAGGGCAGGAGACCTGGGCCTGGTGCCAGTGGACCTGCCTTGTCAGTTTCTCATCAGTGAAGCTGGAAGCACCAAGGAGGCTTCCAGCTCATATGATTCCAGTGGTTCCTGATCTGGGGTACCCTTCCTGCATTCGCCAGGATCCAGGCTCCTCTGTGAGCCGCTCTGCCTTCTCTCAAGACTCAGCCCTCTCAACTCCATCCTCACAGGGGAAACCGCAGGAAGGCCCCCTCCTTGGCCCCTCTTCTGCAGGAGCTGGCCATCAGCCATTTCTTTTCAAATCTCATTTGCCACACTCAGTCACATGATAATTCACCGCAGTGGAAGCTGGGAAATGTAGTCTGGCCACATGCCCAGGGAAAGAAAGCAGTGTGGGATGAATACAATGTTACTCCCAACTGCTTGCTAGGAAACCTCCCTGGCTTCCTACATAGCTAACATGCATCCTGAGAGCCACGTTTCCCCTCTGCCTTCCTGCCCAGATGGAAGCCTCGCTGACTTTATCACACAGGCTCTGGCCCCATCCTTCCCTGGGCCCACCCACCAAGTCACCCTGCTCCAGTAGACTTTGCAGGTGGGGCTCTTCATGTCTTCTCTCTCCCCTCAAAGCTGCCTGGTGGAGATAGCGCCTGCATTCTTTAGCCACTTTTCTTGGAGCTTCTTGTCCTCTACTGGGTTTCTTCTGGATCCAGAACCCGTATCACGGTGGAAAGAGAAAAACACTACTTCCTTCCCTGCCTCTCTCCCTCTACCCATCACCCCATCAGCACTTTGCTGGGCACAGATGTGATGGCCACACAGATGAGGACTTCTTTTTCCTTTTTATTTATTTATTTATTTTTTTGTACTACAGATTAAACCCAGGGGTATTCTACCTCTGAGTCATACCCCCAGCCCTTTTTATTACTTTCTTTATTTTGAAGCAGTGTCTTGCTAAGTTGCTGAAGCTGGCCTTGAACCTGCAATCCTCCTGTCTCAGCCTCCCAAGTCCTGGGATTATAGGTATGTATCATCATGCCTGGCTATGCTGAGGGAATCCTTGAAAGCCATCAGCGGAGGAGGGGACCTGCCTGTGGATAGGCTTCTTAGCCAGCGGGAGGGTGTGGTCTCAGCACCTGAGCACCTGGCCAGCAGGAGGATGGAGGTACAAGGAAATCTAAATCCATGACCTTATGTCTTGCCACAAGTCAGCTATGCCAAAGGGACGTCCCTTGGATCAAGCCTGGGAGTCACATCTTAGCTAAAGGGAATTAAAACAAAGATCTGCGTGGCTTGGGAGACCCAGAGAATGGGCTGTTACTGGATGTCAAGTTCTGGTCACTGGGCCAGCATGGAAGCCCAGGGAGTGAGGGCTGGGCTGGGCACACAATTAAGTACACACACTGACCCCTCCAGACACCAGGCTCCACTTCCCCACACAGCTGGGTTCCCCTGAGTTAATGACACCGCTCCTGTAGAGAAAGTCATAATTACACAACGACTCCAGGACCTGAACAAACCCTTCGGTTCACAAAGGAAAGACACGACCATTCACTTGAGCTGCTAGGAAACCCCGGCACTGCAGCCCAACCTTTTCCAGTTGTGCCATGGAAGCCTCTACCCACCAGCAACGTGTCCAGGGAGGGGACAGAGCTTGACATCTGAGATGTCTTGGTCATTCTGACCACTGTGTCCCTGGCCAGTTGTGGGTTTTGGGGATGCTCATTGCTTACCAGCCTCGCCAACAAAGACTTCCACAGGCGCACTGGCTGGGCTCTCGCCAATGATGTTATAGGCGGTCATGATCACTTCGTAGCGCCTGTATTTCTTCAAATCTACAGGGTTAAAGGAGACAGGGGTCAGCGGTGGTAGGACCATCTTCCATTCTTAGAAAGTCCTGTGGGCCACAAGGAAGAAATCAATATCCCAAGGAGAGGCAGGGGGATAATCAAAGTTTTTTGGTATGGAAAAGTCCGTGACATGACAGAAGGCTGTGTTCAGCCCTACTTTGTTCACATACTCCCCCACTTGCCCTGGCTCAGGTGAACGGCCACAAGAGGTGCCTTCTACTGTAGAGGTTTAGATGCAGCCCTGCTCTGGCCTGTCTTTGCATCTGGCACCTCTCCTGAAAAGTACCAACAGATAGAGGAAGAACTTGGTACTTAAAAGAAAACATTAAGCCAGGTATGGTGGCACATGCCTGTAACCCCAGTACTTGGGAGGCTGAGACAGGAGGCTCCCAGGTCTGAGACCAGTCTCAGCAACTTAGCAAGAGCCTCAGCAACTTAGTGAGATCCTGTTTCAAAATAAAATAAACAAAAAGGGCTAGGGGTATAGCTCAGAGGTAGAATGCCCCTGCATTCAATCCACAGTACCAAACAAAATAAAAAGAAAAGAAAGTATTAGAATATTAGAGAGACCTGAGCAAACCCAAGGGCCTTGAGCTTTTATTTATTTATTTGTTTATTTATTTTTGCGGTACTGGGGATTGAACTCAGGGGAATCCTACCTCCAAGCTATACCCCCAGACCTATTTTTTATTCTTTATTTTGAAACCGGGTCTCACTAAGTTGCAGTGCCTCACTAGGTAGCTGAGGCTGGCAGCGAACCCAGATCCTCCGGTCTCAGCCTCCCGAATGCTGGGATTTCAAGCATGTGCCACCATGCCTGGCTGGGCCTTGAGCTTTTAATGACTAGATCCTGGGAAGAAAGGGCTGTTACACCAAAACACTCTGGAAGGTTCTCCCATTGGTAACACTGCTCTGCGCTGGCTGGGATTTGCCAAGGCCCTGGGCACTGAGTTGGGGTGGATGCTAACTCATGCCAGGCCTTCACATCCTGCCTCCCTCATGGACTCAGACCATCAGGGCCTTCTGGCCACTGGCCTCAGAGAAACGCGTGTGTGATTCTGTCCACACCTGGGGAAGAGTCCAGCCTCCCCTGCTTGGCCTTCTGAACAGCCACAGGAAGCCTTCCTACAGCCAGCCACCTGGCTCAGTAGTCTCAACCAGGACTCAGGGCTCCATGTCCTGCAAGGAGACCTGTGGGCATGGAGCAGATTACGTGGAGCAACGTCCAGGTGGGGAACCCTCAGGACCTGGACCTGTGTCCTCACTCTAGCTCCTCAGCTGTGGAGACGTTTAGGAGGGCGCCTGGCCCCGGGACACTCAGCGGCATGTGTATGGGGTGTGAGAGCTTTAACAGGATTGAGCGGAGGATAGAGAGTAAGAAACAGTCACTAGATCACGGTGCTTTGGAAGGGTGCAGGGGAGAAAACACATCTGAGTGTCCAGGGCAGGGTGAGCCACCTGCCCAGGGGCGGAGGGTGGAGTGGGCTGGTGCTGAGGAGCCCTTGAAGAATGCCTGCCATGGAGGGACTCAGAAAGGCCTAGCTCCTCCCCCTCCCTCTGCTCTCCACCCTCTTTCTTTCTTGGAGTGGAACTCAGAGGCATTCTATTTCCAAGCTGCACCCCCAGCCATTTTATTTTCTATTTTGAAAGTGTCTCACTAAGTTGCTGAGGCTCACAAGTTGCTGAGGCTGGCCTTAAACCTTCAATCTTCCTGTCTCAGCCTCCCAAATACTGAGATTACCAGAGTGCACCACCATGCCCAGCACACTCCATCTACTTTCTAATCCAGCCAAGTTCTTTGCCTCAAAGAAAATCCCATTATAGCCCCCCACCCCATAACCCTGCGCTTGGATCTTGAGACCCACCCCTAGCCAGGAATCAAAGGAAAGCAACACCGTTTGGTGTAAGTCAAAGGTAGGATGGCCAGATAAGCAAAATGTGGTAGTACATTCAATGGAATACTATTCAGCCTTAAAAAGGCCACTTGGACACATGCTGCAGCATGGGTGAACCCTGAGGACGCCATGCTCAGTGAAGTAAGCCAGTCACCAAAGGCCAGGCACTGCATGAGTCTGCTCATATGAGGCCCCTAGAGCTGTCAGGCTCACAGAGACAGAAAGCAGAGTGTGGGAGGCTGGAGGAGGGTGGGAGTGTGTTTAATGGCGACAGAGTTTCAGTTTGAAAAGATGAGAGTTCTGGAGGTGGGGGTGGTGAACAGCCAAGCATCTTGAAATTAGTTAATATAGTAAATTTTATGTTATATATATTCTACCACAATTGAAAAAAGAGTAAAAAGGAAAGGTCAAAGAGAGTCAAAGTGTCAGAGAGGAGATCCTGCCCGATCCCACTTTTCTTTCTGTCCCAGACTGGGAGACCAGATGCTGGCACTGCAAAGCCCTCCAGCCTATTTCTAGAAGTTTCCTTTCCTGTCCCCTGATGATTTTGGCATTCGAGAAGCAGCATTTAAGAGGGGGAACTCCAGAAATTAGAGCCATTAATCCAAGCTGGTTCTCTTGGTCTACTGAGGGGCAATCGGCGCCGCCGCGGCTCGCTGCCCGGGCTTGGGGCCTCCTGCCAGAGGCGGGTGCACTTACGTGTTAATTCGTACGTTGTTAATGTGGAGCTGCTGTTCACGGCCTTGAAGCTGCTTTGGGCTATTAGGGGTAAGCAGAGCAGAAAGGCAGTTAGCAGGGAAACAGGCAGGGAAACAGTTATTGCAAATGATGTACACAGAGATGGGAGAGGCGCAGCCTCACTTGGATACTCTTCTGCTTCCACACTGTACCTCCAAGGGCGAGAAAGATCGCAGGGCTGCCTGTACACTGCACATCAGGGGTTACCGCACCTCCAAAACAGTAAGGCACCCCAGCCCAAGACAGGTGGGGTGGGCTGGCCCTCTGATGGAAGGCATGTGTGTGAAGAGTTGGGCATGCCACCAGGCCAGGCAAAACCAGGAAGACACAGCCGTGGGTTTTTCCCAGGCACTTTAGGCAGGTGGACTCACTTGTAGAGTCCTAGACCAGGGGGCAAGAACACCTGGGACCAGGTGTCTACACCCAGCCCTACTCTGGTGTCTATTTAGGGGTGTTTTGATTTTGCTACAAAGCTCAAGGAGAGGCTAATTGTTGTCTGGGACACCTCTGGGATGTGGCAAGGGGGAACCATCTCCCTTCACCAACTCTTGATGTCATGTCAGGGATGGGTGTGTACTCAGCCATCTACCAAGGGGTCCTCATGCAGAAGATCGGGCACAGGGGTGCCCCATTGGTGTGCTGGGCGAGTGAGCCCCAGCCAGCCTCTTGTCATGATGGGGTGGAGGAAGCCGGCAGGTGCTGCCCAGGGACACATTTCTGGCCCTGCTGTCCCACTTTGTCCCCAGCATGAGGATGTCAAGGGCAAGGAGTATTTTTTTGACTGTTTGGAGGATGCCAGGAAGTGAACACCTTCTCTCCACCTTCTGAGAGAGGAAGAGGAAGAAGGGGGGAGGTTCCCAGTCACAGGTTTGGCACACAATGGCCTGGGGTAACACCACCGGGTCTCACGCTGAAGCTGTGGGCTGTGGCAGATGGAGCCTGCCCTTGGACTTGATGGGCGGTGGTAACAGGACTGGTTCTTTCCTCTCTCTCAGGCTCCAGGCCATTCCCCACATGGCCAGTGCTTCCCTGGACGCCTGGTCTCCTCCCCTTGTCTATGGCATTCAAGGCTCTGCTGCCTCTCAGCTGCGCTCTGCCCGCCTCACCCCCACACTCCACCTGCTCCTGGTGCAAACCTCCTGCTCCCCAGACCCCAGTGCAGGACAGCGCCTCTGCCCAGCTGCCCAAAGTCCCACCATGCCTGGCATGGAGCAGACAGCTATGCAAGGGTCACTTGGGCACCTCCCTGACCAGTGCAGGACAGGTGCCAGGGCAGAGAGAAAGCGGCTTACCTGTGAGTTCAGCTCGCAAGGCAGAGGGGCTTTTGAGCGTCTTTGTCTCGGGGCCTGAGCCCGCCTCAGCCTCCAGCTCCCGGTAGTAGATCCTGTATCCCTGGAGAAGGCCGTTCAGGCTCTCATCCCGGGGAGGCTGTGAAGACATCACACAGCTCAGCCAGGCCAAGAGCCTGCACCAGGGCTTGGGTGGCTTCTGCCCTGGTTTAACCAGCCCACTGTGCAGAGCGGATCACTAGTTCAAGTCCATGGTTTTTTATTGTTAAGAGCAAAGAAGGGAAAGTGTGAAACTCGAGGGGAAGAACCTGGGGACCTCCCAGGAGCAGAGCTGAGCCGTGGAGCCCCTGCTCAGACCTCGGGTTGCACATGTGGGGACATGAACCTCTTATCCCATGCCCACCTGGAGTCCTGCTCTCTCTAGGTGCAGAGGGGTGAGGAAGCTGCTGATGGAATAAACCTAGAATGGAATGGGACCTTAGGATGTGACTCAGCTTGGAGTCATCTTCTGGCCCCACCCTGGCCACCCAGGTGGCCTTAGAGGGCTCCTTGCTGACCGCTCTGGGGGGAGGTTACTCCCATTCCACCAAGTGAGACCTATGGCTG
Organism: Graphiurus murinus; assembly: GCA_004027655.1. NCBI lineage: Eukaryota > Metazoa > Chordata > Mammalia > Rodentia > Gliridae > Graphiurus > Graphiurus murinus. The sequence continues at coordinate 101,547 of PVLC010000897.1, read as the reverse complement.
GAAGCTCCACAGACCTGCCATGTCAGCAGGCGTAAGAAGGGCTGGTGACAGGTCAGGAGCTCATCCCCGAGGAAGAGGAAGGACAGGGAGCTAGGAGACGGGCTCAGGTCCTGTTAGTGTTTAAACGCAGGTTTGTGGGACCTTCCTTGAGCCCTGCTGCTCACCAGTTGAGGCCCAAGGTGTTCACCTTCCCACAGTGGGTTTCAGATGGGAAGTTTGGGGAGGATGTTTCATTTATTTGATAGATTTTACTACACGATAGGCCCATTCCACACGGGCTCCTCTTAAAGCCTCAGTGGTTGCAATGCCCACCCAGGTGTTGGACTCCCACAGTCTGGTCCCTCTCCAGATGCTTAGATGAGGAAGAAGGGATAAGAACCTCCTCAGCTGCAACCAGGAAAGTGGGTGGAGATGAGGTCATGAAGACTTGTGCAAGGACACATGTACATTGAGTTCCTCATGTCTCCTCCAGAGTGGCTGACCATGTGAGGCCACCAGCCCCTCAGTTCTCTGTCCCATTTTCTGAAAAGAGCCCACAGCTTTGCTGCAAGAGACCTTGCCATTGTGGGTTGAATGATATCTTCCCAAAAGATATGCTCACCTTACCCCTGTGCCTGTGAAATGGCCTTATTTGGGAATAGGGTCTTTTTGCAGATGGCATTAGCTGAGATGGTTGCAGATTAGCTGAGATGGTGACCATTGCAGATGGTCACGCTGGATTCAGGTGGGCCCTAATCTAGTGACTTCTGTCCTGATAAGAGGAGAGGAGTCTGGACACGTGTTCCCACAGGGGAAATGTCATGTGAAGATGGAGACAGGCTTTAGAGTGAGGTATGGACAAGCCAGGAGGTATCAAAGGTTAGCGTCAACCTCAGAAACTGCTAGAGGCCACAAGGGGCCTTTCCTGGAGAGAGCATGGCTCTGTCAACACCCTGATTTTGGACTTCCAGCCTCTATAACCATGAGATGATCAGTTGTTTTAAGCCACTTGGTTTGTGACAATTTGTGGCAGCAGCCCCAAAAAGCCAACACACCCTGGTCATCTAAACTTGCTCCCTTTCCAAACTATACTGCCTGATCCAGCAACTCAAAGGATTTAGGTGTTAAGATACCCCTTTCTCTTTAAACTCTTACTACTTGTGATTCAAAGCTCAGATTTGGTGTATATAGAATCCTTGGCCAAAATCTCTAAGTAATAGTTCAGAAAGCCGAGACTCGGTGCACTGACAGTTACATTATCCCTTGCAGGTGGCCAGCAGAGCGGTGTGTGCCCGGCAAGCTCAGGATGTTCTCTGAGGTGACAGTGGTAGACACATGACTCCAGCAGCCCCAGGCTGGCCGTGCAGTCACTGGCAGTTTCCCCTCTCCTCTGCAAGTCCCTGGTCCATAAATAGTGCCACAGCACAAAATTGCTTCTTCACAGGCAGAAAGGTGGAACTGGACACCCGTGTGGGTATCCACCCTTTTAGGTCTCGATGGCCATGTCAAACGGGTGACAGGTGCACACTACCAGCCAGTGCTTCTGCCTTGCTGGGTGTCGGTGCCAGTGCATAGGTCCAGGGCAGAAGAGTTGTCCTTTGGGAGGCCACGTCTGGTTGCAATGTCCCCTCAGTGTGCTTGTCCACACCAGCCATCCTCCTCTTTGTTGAAAGGCAGTGTCACCTTTCTGTGTGTTGGCCACATCCCTAGCTCCAAGGACTCCTGCTGCCCAGCAGGGACCATTGGGGGGGGCACTGCTGGGCACTTGGACACTTAGTATCTAAATTCCCAGTCACCGGGTGGAGGGAAGCTGTGTCTCTGCAGGTGACCTCTCCACCGGCTTTTCCTTTCCTCTCTTCTCATCTTCGCTGACATCACAGACATCACCAGCAGCAGGGGGCCTGGGCTGACTCTGCTCTTGTCTTCACAGGGCCCTGGGGCTCACGACCCTCACCAACCTGTACTCATGGCCAGAACTGTCAAGCAAGACCCCAGGGACGTGGGGGTCAAGTGAGCCTCTTTTGTGCTTTGTTTTCCACCAATTAGAGCTGCCAGATTCATCCAACAAAAATACAGAACAGCCAGCCAAATTCAAATCCCAAAATTGTGGTTCTAAAATTAAACTGGGCATCCTGCATTTTCTCTGGCAACTCTGCTCCTTCCCCTTGTCCAACCGCCTTCGTTCCATGGGATAGCCTACAGGGGAGGGCCACCTCACAATAACTGAGCTAGGGAAACAAGACAAAAAGGGAACCATCGAGTGGGGAGGAAGCAGGGCAGGAGGGTCCTTGGGCTTGGCCACACCCATCCATCCCAACCCTGCCTCACTCGCTCACCCAGCAGCTTCCCAGAACTTCTCACACTTATCAAAAAGGCAATGTACGCTGGGCATGGTGGTGCACTCCTATAGCCTATAATGCCAGTACTTGGGAGGCTGAGACAGGAGGATTGTAGGTTCCAGGCCAGCATTGGCAACTTAGTGAGACCCTCAGCAATTTAGCAAGACCTTGTTTCAAAACAAAAAATAAAAAGAGCTGGGAGTGGATGATTCCCTCCCCCTAAAAAGCAAAATAAAACAAACCCTAGGTTACCTAGAGAACAGGATTCTGAGTGCTGGCAGAAAAGGGAGGGCAAAGCTGTGCACGGTGGTGCATACCTGTACTACCCGTACTTGGGAGGCTGAGACAGGAGGATCACAGATTCAAGACCAGACTTAGCAACTCAGCAACTTAGTGAGACTCTCAATACTGCAAACAAACAAACAAACAAACAAAAAATGAAGGGCAAGAACTGGGGCATCCCCTAGGAGCCTGGGAGAGGGTGAGGTATTTTGCTGTGGTTTTGATTTTGTTAAATATGGTCTTTGTATTTTCTACTAATTTTGTTGACAAGCCTTAGCATTTGGGCTGCCTTGAGTACTCAGCAATGATAAATCATGGAGTCTGAGCTGTCCATTGGTTTCTTCTGCAGTCCACCTGCCCGGGTCCCCTCACTGAGGACTGAGCACGACAGGGCTGGTTCCCAGGTTCTCTTCCCTGTGGAACCCACAGAATTGTTTCCAGAGCAGCTTTTGGTTCCTTCTTTCCTCCATTCCTTGTAAGTGGATTCCCTGTGTACTGTCAACTGCACCTTGGTGAGTATCAGCACACCCCGTGGACAAGGAGGCAGAGATGGAAATGGAGTGCATGTGCAACAGACTACACACACACACACACACACACACACACACACACACTCATCTCAGGATAAAGGAGCTTGCTGCAAAATGCTATTTCTGTTCTAGTCCTGGTTTTCTCATCGGCTACAGTGAGCCATAAGATCTTTATTTTGAAGAACATTCTCCTTCAAACCTAATGTCATCAATATGATAATAGAAGGTTTATTTAAATTCTTCTCCTTCAACCCAGGGATGTCCTACCACTGAGCTACACCCCAGCCTTTTTTACTTTTTATTTTGAAACAGGGTCTCACTAGGTTGCTGAGGGTCTCGCTAAGTCACTGAAGCTGGCCTCAAACCTGCTGTCCTGTTTCAGCCTCCCAAGCACCAGGAATACAGGTGTGCACCACTGTGCCCGGCTGCTTAACCCTTTCTTAAAAAGAAGTGCAACAGATTTAAACGTTGGCAAGTTGGTGGTAAGACTAAAAGAGGCAATTTTCTACAGGCCATCTAAATTTTATAGAAAAGGTAGAGGAGCTATCCTCCACATGGAGGGGGCAATGGAATGCTGCCCTGGGCTGTTTTGCCAACTAAGGCATCCCCCAAGATTCCAGGCCTCCGTCCCTGTGACTGCAGGTGGCTGGGCAGATGTGGTCTCCTAAGGGAAGGAGGATGACTTGGGCCAGCTGAGCCCCTTCTGCAGTGAGACAGGCAGGTTGAGGGCTGAAGGGACAGGGGAGCTGAGTGGCGGCTTCTTGTCATACAGCTGCACCTATTGCTCACCGTGCAGCCCAGCATGGGCACAGGGCAGTCAGCATGAGGTCGCTGAGCTGGGAGTCAGCCAGCGCCCAGCCATCTTCTGGGTCTAGGGATCTTCTGAGCTGTGATGCATGAAGTAGACAAGCAAAGGACTGTGAGCCCCTGGGGGAAGCACTTACCACCCGTGGCAGAATCTGGGACTGAGTTACAGAGGCATGACTTTGATCTGCCCTTGAAAGAGGAGGGCGCTTTACACAGGGGAGATGGGAGGGTCCTCTGCAAGGCAGGTCACGTACCTGGAGCAGACCCATTAGACAGGGCTGAAGGATGTGAGTGGCAGGGGCTCCAGGGTGAGGACAGGTATGTGAGGAAAAGCCAGGCTAAGGGGTATAGTAGTATCCCGGGGCCTGAGTAAGAACTATCCCAGGCCCCCTGTTGTTCCCCACATGGTATATCCCCCAAATGATCTGCAGCCAAACTCAGGAGGCTGGCCAGAACGAACTCCCACCAAATCCACGGAGCCATGTGTGTGCCCATTGGGTGCCCTGGAGACACTGCTACCTGTCTTGTGGAAATGCAGACTTGGGCGCTTTGCTTTGCCAAATGAGGTGAGGCGGAGGCTTCCAACACCCCGGGGGCTTTGACCTTCCTTTTCTGGGTCCCTGACCACTGGGCAGGGAGATGCATCTCTGCTCAACAGCTTTGACCTGCAGGCTGTGTGCCCAGAGCCTGCTTGTGCTCTTCGAAGCTCCTGATCTGCTCAGGTGGTACCTGGCTGTCCTGTCGAGAGTCCCCGGGTGCTGTCCTCATGCATACTGGCAGGAGGCAGGAATGGCAGGGCTCTGCAGGGAAAACGAGATGGCTCCTGCTCTCATTTCTGGAATCTGGGCTGACTCCAATAGGCAAGAAGGGAGAGGCGAGCAGGCAGATCAAAAGTTTGCAGCTGGGTCTCTTTAAGCACTAGCCCAGCAATCTCGCCCCATGGGTCACCTTCAAAGGCTCCCTCACAGTCCCCGGATTATACCTGTGGCAACTCAGGCACTCAGGCCTCAGCAGGAAGATTGCAAAGGCCCTGGCCAGCTCCACAGCCACAGAGGCCAGGGACATGATTACAGCGAGAGCAATTGACTGTGGGGGAGGAGGGAGGCTCAGGAGGACCAGATCCAATTCACCAAAAATATCAAATATGCGGGAAGTTGGGAAAATAAGAATGTCCTTGCTAGGGGCCAAATGTGGCTCTGCAGCTGGCAGCAGACACCACAGCTAGTCCAGCCTTGTGTGACAGTCCTGGGCCTGAGGGATGAGGGCCTGAGACCCTGGGCTCATGGATGTTTCTTGCCGAGGTGGACAGGATGCTTCGGAGGCATAAGGAGAGGCCAAGTCCCCTCCACTATATGACCACCGGCCACCGGGTGGGGTCCACATTTACCACAGCGCCAAGGTGAGGCCATCTACACTGGAGGTCCTAGGCATCTTGAGGGTCAAAATATGTCCCTGCTCAGCAAGAGGCCCCCAAAGCTCCTATGTTGGAGGCCCTCAAGGTGGCACTGTTTGGATCTTTGGGAGATGGAGGCCATTAGGTCATTGAGGGCATGCCCTTGAAAGAACTGTGGGACCCCAGGTTCTTCCCCCACCCCTCTGTTTTTGCACAGCTAGGGTTGAACCAGGGCTCCAAGCACACTAGACAAGTGCTCTAGCACTGAGTCACACCAGCCCTAGCCGTCTCCTCTCTCTCTTCTGCTTCCTGGCCATGCGGGAAGCAGCTTGCTCCCTGACATTGCCATTCGGTGCCTCCAGGCCTGTGAATTGAAAAAAAGCCTTTGTTTCTTTTAAGTAATTCTCTCAGGTGTTTTGTTATAGTAAGGGAATGCTGGAGCCCAGAGGGATGTGTCTTTAGTGGCCACAGCTAGTCCAGGCCCGTTTGTGTTTGTGAGCAGTTCCGTCTTGCCAGCAGCAGCTTCACTTATCAAGGCCCAGAGACTCGGTGGAGACCCTCAGGCTGCCTGCAAGGCCCTCTGCAATGGATTTAATCCCGATTCTGATTCCTGGGGTTTGAGAGAGCTGTGGAAGAGGACTGTCTGGCTCTGGAAGCCCTTGGTGGCACTGGTGGGGCAGCTACCTAGGACATATGGCTTCAGGATGGATAGTGGTTCAGGCTCTGGATTTGAGCGCTGGTGCTGTGGCCACCCTGCTTTTCACATTTCTAGATGGTCCCCAGAGAGAGTATGATGAGAATCTGAACCCGAGGCTTTGCGCCTAGACTGATCCTCCTAGCCCTTGGCACGCGGCTTCTGATTCAGCATGTGTCCCAAGGCGCAAGGCTTTGCCTGCCTCTGGTTTGCTTCTCACAGTGTCTGGGATGGGCCCAGGATGCCGCAGGTGTTCAATCACCACTTGCAGAATTGAGTTGGACTGCTAAAGTCCAAGATGACCACATCTATGTTTAATTTCCTCCTGGACTGGCCATCTGTATGGGCAGATGCTTGAAGGGGACTGACTGGAAGCCCTTCTAAACCGCTCCCCTCTGCCTGCCAGCAGACTCTCAGGGAGCCCTGGATGATTTTTCACTTTTCAAATGCCCTGTTAAAATGCATATGTGCTCTCACCCAGTATAGCAGGAAGAGGACATGCCCAGGGAAGACCTCGGCCCACAGGGTGTCCTGGGGACAGCAGAGTGAGTGGAGGGAAGGGTCTGGGTGGGAGGGAGTGACACTCTCAGCATCAGCCTGAGCCTCCCTCCTTCCAGCTGCCTGACGGCTGGGCCAGGCCACACTGCTACCAGCCTCTGTGGGGCTGCATGGTACGTGGACTGCCCTCAGCTCCTGCTCAGCTTGGGCGAGGAGGCAGGCAGGGTAGAGCCCAGCTCTCCCCATTCCATACATGGGGACCTGGGGTTTAGGGAGGTGCCCAAAGTCTCATGGCAAGCATAAGGCAGGGGTAGGGCTCAAGCCCAAATATGATGGGATTGTCCAGGTCCCCTGGGGTCTCAGTTTATAGTCCCATAACTTCACTTCCTGGAGAGTGGAGCAGAGATTTCCTCTGGGATTAAGTCCCAATAGTTTAGAGGAACACTGGAGGCCCATGGTGCCTTCCCTGGAAACAGAGCATCAAATACCCATCATGCCTCTGGCTGTGTCCTGGGCTGTGCTTTTGCCCTGCCTTGGACCTGGGGGGCCCATCTGCCCATGACACAGGCCCAGTTGTCCCTCTGGCCACCAGCAGCCCCTCTGCTGTCTTCCCACCAATGCCTGACAGAGCTTCAGGTTCTGCAGCCATCTCCCTCAGCTCTGTGCTCAGTGCCCTGCAGGGGAGCCAGGCTCTGTGCATGGTGGTAAAAGTGGAGAGAAAAAGGAGCAACCCCGAGATCTGTTCTGAAGCCCAGGCAGCTATCACTTTGCCTGAGGACGGGGCCTGTGACAACAGTGTCTCAGTGGACAGCTCAGCTACGAGCTTTGAACCTTTCCTTTCCTGGAAAACAGCCTCCAAATCCACAGTGAGGAGTCTGAAGGGTGGGGGTGAGGGTGTGGTGCAAGGGAAGGGGTCCGGAGGGCACCAGGGGACATGTTGTGAGTGGCAGATGGTGGCAGACAGCAAGGCCCATGGGAAGGTTCAGAAAAGCCAGCTCTAATGCTGTGATCAGTTCAGTTATGAGCAGCATTCAGCAGGAACGCAATGCCACCCTCTCTAGGACTGCATTCAAATCCCAGGGTTTCCAACAGAACTGGACCCTGTGAAAGGCAGAAATTGATTATCCTACTAAGAAGAATCAAACCTGCCAGAGTGCTATGGGGGAGGCTTTTAAGTGGGTCTGTGGCCTTGGAATTACAGCTGGTGTTTGCATTTTTAAACAAATTACTAAAAAATAAAGGTTTACAGGTGAAACATTTCATTTGGAATGCAAATCTATATTTAAACCTAGTTTCTTTTTCTTTGTTCCCTTCACTCTGATTTAGCAAATTACTCATAATTTTAATTGTACTTCAATTGCCTAGCAGTTGACAGGCATTTATTTCTACAATGCGTCGTATTGACCACCTCCTGCTTTGGGCTTCCTGCAATTAGTTTGTTCTGCTGGGCTCTGAGGGGGACAGCTGATGGACACATATGCCAGGCTCCTTTGGTGCAGCTCTCTGCCACTTCATGGAGCTGTCCAGCAGCAGCAGAAGGGACAGAGCCTGCGCTGCTGGGAGGCAGGATGCTGGGGCTGAGGGCCCTGTCACATTCATGGCCACTTGTTTGGAGAGATACAAGTCCCAGCCTGAGGGCTAGCTGCCTTTGTGGAAAAGGAGCTTACCTACAAAGAAGGTGCTCATTTTCTGGCAGAATATAGCCCAGTACAAAGGACCAACTTTTTTTTAGCTAATAATGTTTATGGAAGTTGGGAGATGCACGAACTAGGGACCCTGAATTTCCATTTTGAATGGTTCTTGCCTCCCAGCATAGCCCCTAATGAAAGTAGGGGCTGAAGCAGGGGCGTGGAGTACTAGATACCTTATACCTTTGCGACCTTCTGTTTCTAGAGAAGGCACCTGGAGCCAGAGAGGCCTCTCGGAATCATAGTAACCTGGACCCTGCAGACGGGAACTGGGGTACAGCCCTTGGTGCCATTCAGCCCTCCACCAGGCCTTGTGGATGCCTCATGTCCAGGTGGCCATGGGGTCTGCCTCCTAAGACTACAGGGTTAAGCCACTGCCACCCCAGCATGCCCCTGCTTCAGGGTCCCTGGAAATGCTTTCTTTACGATGAGTTTCTCAACAGGGGAACACTCCTATCTCTTTCTGTTCAGCTCCCCCTTTCAGCCTCTGCTGAGCCAGCAGTGTGCAAACGGCCCTCTCAACTCTCCAAGGCCACATCCAGCTCGCTGCCCCCAACCCCCTGCCTCATCTTCGAACACTCTCCTCCTTCCTGCTGACTTCCTGCTGGATTAGACCTGCCATTCTCTTTGACAATGCTGTCAACCTGAGAAAGAGTCTCATGCCCGCATAGGCCACCCTCTTGACCCCCAGCTCACTGGGCCAGTCCCAGGCCTACCAGGCCTGGTCATGGCTCCCTGAACACAGACCATGGCACATGCCTGTGTCTGCCCCACCGGGTGCTCGCTGCCTCTGGGAACTCCCCATTCTCCAGCATGACATCCCTTATTTGGGGACAGGGACTTCCCCATTAGCCTGAGACATGAAGCCTGTTGGTTAGCTGTGCCAGCTTGAGCATGCTCCAGCCCCAGGGAACTCACCACCCACCTCTGTAGCTCCTGGACCCTAGCATCCCAGGCAGAACTCCTCTCCTGCAGACTCTGGCCATTATTCCCCAGCTAGGCTTCCCGGAAGCCCTGTGGCCTTTCCTGGCAGTTCCTCTGGTATTTATGTCCTTGATGCACCTAATGATTAATAAATGTTACCCAGAATTGGAAATAAGGCAAAGACAGGGTGGCGTGTCCTTTCAGTGCCAGCCAGAGCACTGTTTAACAGGCCCACTGGGGATGGGTGGATTCTGCAGGAGAAGTTGCCTGGGTTTGGTTCAATGCTCACTGGAGATTAAACACTCAGACTTTGTGAAAATACATATAATCCTATAGATATTTCATCGGTCATAATTGGTTTCCCTAGAAATTACAACTGTGGGTTATGGCTTACTGCCCTGCAGGATGTTAGTTTCATACATAAAGAAGAAGCTGTAGCCTACAGTCTTTTGTTGCAGGCCTGTAAGCAGCAGTTTAGCAGTTTCTCTAAGGTTCCCCTGAAGTCAGTCAGAGCAGATCCATTCTGTATGCACACTGCTGTCGTGTTTTTAGCATTTTGGAAATTACACTTTGACAATGTTTTTCCTTCTGGTTTGCTGGCCCAACCAGGCTGTTTCCTCTGCTTTACTCACACACTTGGCACCGTCCACTTACCCTCAGCATCCGGCCTCCCTGGCTAGAGGAGCCAGGGAACCAGTACCCACTTTATAAACACCAAGGTCCCCTGGCTCTTACCTGCCACTGGATCAGAACCGAGGAGGTGGTATGGGGCGTTGCTGAGACAGACCCTGGAGGCTCTCCTGGAACTGAAGCAGAGGTATTTAAGAAAAAACAAAACAAAACAAAAAAAAAAAACAGTGTTAGACTGGCCTACACTGGCGGACTGGGAGCTTTCAGTTGCACTTCTACAGCCAGTTCCTGAAAGCGGTGCCTTCTCCTGGCCCCTTCTCAGGTACAGTGCCTTGGGAGTACCCTGCCCATTCCCTCCCCATGGTTCAAAAAAAAAGGTATCCATGGACCACTGGAATACAGAACAAGCAACTCCTAAGCTACCTAACCCTCCTCCACTGCAAAAATAATACGGTGTGAGGTCATGCACATGTGTGGGGGAAACTGGAGCAAGATTGTTTGCCTCTGCCCTGACCCCACCTCTAGTCCAGGCCCCAGCTACTGTCCTTCTAAATATTAACACCGCTGACCAAGGGGTTGCTGTTTCTCACTCTTGAGATGGCCTGAGCTCTCCCTCGAAGGTGTTTACTTTCTTAAGTAAATCTCCTGATGCCTCTAAAGAACTTGCCTTTAAATTCATTTCTGTAAAGTTTGTCAAAACCCACTCGTCCCGAGTTCTCTGGGAATTCCTTGGACCTCCTCTGGTGACAACACAGTGCTCTTGGTTTAAACTCAAATGTGACTGTCAGGAAAGGGGGCTGATGTCTGGTGAGCCTGCTACTGCCCGGGCTGTGGTCCAGGAAGCTGAGGTTCGGCTCTGGTCCCTGGAGGAACTAGGTTGGTTTGCTCTTTGCTTGTGACCAAGCTCTGCCCTCTGGCATGTGGCCTTCTTAACATTGGCCACATCCTGGTGGCTTCCTTTGATCCCTTTCCTGTGAATCGATGAGGTCTTGTCCTGTGTACCAAACTGGCCTCTCTCTGTTTCCCTGGCTGTAAGGTCCCAGCAGACACATATATGTTCAATAAATATTCACTGAGCTGCACCTTGCAAATTCTCTTCACTATTCATCTAAGACTGAGTCTGTTCTGGATCCTCCTGTGGACCTGTTGGTTCCTCCTCTCCCCTTCCCCAGCTACACCCAGCCCTCTTTCTTCTGCCTCACACAGCTGGGTCTCCAAGTGCCCTCTGAACCTCCTGCTTGCTAGTCTTAAAGGGAGGTCCTTTTCCAGCTTTCCTGAGCTCCTCACATTGGATTGCAATTACAGGGGGCTCTCAACATACTCATGGTGTGAGGTTGTGCAAGGAAATAAAAATCACCATAATAAGGAAATCTTTATCAGGAAACCATCTCCATACTCCAAGGACCCTCCCTGTCAAGCTGGGTCAGCTTCCACCTGCCAATCTCCAGCCCTGGTTGGAGACAATGTAAGACAAATACAATGCAAATCCGATGCAAAGGGAAATTGCAAATCTCAGAGCAGGAAGATGCTGAGATAGGTGCATCAAAGGCACTCATTTGAATATCAAAGGATTAAGAAAGGCCCAGGAGCCTGGAGAGTCCGCCACTGGCTTTTCAGAAATGGTCCATTCCCCTAGGTCACACAGAGGCTCTCAGATCTTGTGCTCACCCAGGTTTGTCAGAGATAACACAACAATAAAATCAGCTTGTTGTGCAGGCTCTCTTCTTTATGCTAAGAATTAGAGCACAGTCACAAATATTACCTCAGTTGCATTAAACGTAAGATTAAAATGAAGGCATTTTCAGCTTTGGATTGGCACTTGGATCCAATGCCAACCTTCCCTTGTGGTTTAGTGTGAAGTTGGCCCCCACTTTGAGTGGATTAATTGAAAGGCTTTTTGGCTATGTGTAGTCTCCGTGGATGAAGGGTTTGCTTCCCTTTTTATTTCCCCTCGACCTTTGAGCATGCTGGGGATGACTGGGCTCCCCACGCTCAGCAGAGCTGCCGAACCATTGGCCTCAGCACAGGGATTCTCCCCAGCCTCTGTGGTGTCTCTACTCTTCTCTCGTCGTCCTCTGGGCTCTAAACTCCCAGGATTAGGGTGCAGAAAATAGTTTGGGAGAGGTGGCTGGAGCTGCAAAGTGGCTTCTGAGGGTCAGGTCAGGCTCCCTCTCCTACCAGGTGCAAAACCAGCAGGTCCACCCACTGGAAGTGCTGGATGGGCAGCAAGAACAGTCTCTGTGTGTTGCTGGGAAGCTGAGAATGGTTCTCCTCCACTTGGGCTGGTCCCTGAGGTCCTGTGAGGCGCTATGTGGGAGGAACTGAACTTCCAGGTTCTAAAACGAGCAGAACTAAAGATGTGAGGTCACGGGGTGAGCAGGCTAGAAGCTGGTCTATTTGAAAATTGTTCCACTGGTGCATTAAATGGAAAAGACAGTGCTTTGGGCTGGCTGAGGGAATTGTTATAAAGCACTGCTGGGTGAACTAAGTGCTCAGGCCCGGGGCTGGATCAGTGCTGTGGTGCCTGTTACACAATATCCATCCTTCTCCATCTCACAAACCAGGCTATCACCGCTCCACACGTCTGATGGAGCTGTCTCCTGGGCTCCCTGAGGCCCAGCAGGATTGGGTCACAGAAAATTACAATGAATCTTCAGGCCCAGAACCTCTGAGGTAGGACAGGATGAAAAATCCACCTGGCGCTTTGAGGGGCTCTACCTCCCGTTACTCTTACCTGTGCTGTTCTCAAATCGAGTACCTCTTGAATGAGAAAAAACTGGGGAAGCCTCTTAAACCCAGCTACCTGCTGACATTTATTTTTAACGATCCTATCAATTATTCAATTTCTGGGACGCTAATGGATGGTAGGGGCTTTGGAAGCCAATCAAAAAAAGTTCCGTTCCATTTGGAAGCCCTTGAAGCTGTGATTTACGACCACGGGGGCATGCAGGAACAAGGAGCTGGCTGTCACTAATGGAATTCTACTGCTCACCACCTTCCCTGGTGACCCTTCCTTCCTGGCTCCAGACAAAGTGGGAATGAGGGAGGATAGAAGAATAAGACTCAGGGAGAAAGGAAATATAAAGGGACTTTAATATGGAAGCCGGTGGCAAAATCCCCCAATATCCTTACTCCCAAACCAGGCATGTTAGTCTCAAGTTTCTGAGGAATTTCCAAGTCTAATAATTACCCTGAGTAATGTTGACTATCCTCAAAGAGGTATCCATTGATCAGACAACAGAAACCACACAAAAGCTCTGGAAAGGTGGCTGGACATCCTACTGGGAACTCACAAAATACCTTGAACTGTTAACTATTCAACTTAGGAATAGTTAAGCAGGAGAAATATCTGTTGGTCAAAGGACAGAAGTCACACAAAAGAGTAATCTCCTTGGGCACTGTTATGGTCCCTGAACAGTCTAAACAAAAGAGACACCTGTTGATAAGGTAGTGAAGGCTCCATCAAGACCAGGGAGATGAACAAGGTATCCTAAATCACCTAAGTTACCAAACTGATGTCATCCTCACATACCTCCTCCTACCCACTCCTCATATAAGAAGAGCTATGTACCCCTAAATGCTTCTCTCTCACTCTGGAGATGGCCCACATTCTCCACTGAATGTGTATTTTTTGCTTTCCTGAGTGAATCTCTGTTTATGTCTCTGACTGGTGACTGGCGTGTGCTGAAACACTTTTCTGTAATATCAGTCAAGGACTCCCTGTCTTGAGTTCCGTTCTCCTCTCTCCCCCGCTGGGAACTCTGCCAGCCCCTTCATGGAACCAACCCTTCTCCAGTGATATCTCCTCTCACTAGGAGCAAGCATCTTGTGCTTCAGAGGCTGCAGGGCAAATGGCTGGGGAATTCGCTCACCGTCCTGCAGTGTGGTGACTGCCTCTGTCTCAGAACTGAAGTCGCTGTCTCCGATGTCATTGGTGGCTTTCAGGCGCAGCTTGTAGGAGGTGAAAGGCCTCAGCCTGAGTGGAGAGAGACGTGTGACTGTGAGGGACATGCCTCCCTGCCCGCCCACAGTCTGTGAAGTGCAGAGGGAGGGGCAGGTGTCCTTTTGGCCCTGAGAATGTGGCAGGGGAGGCTCTTGTTACCAGCCCAGGCATGTGAGGTTGGACCTGGGGCCATCTGGGGAGCATTCTGTGACTCCCTGGGCTATGATGCTGGGAGGGAGGACTTCACAGAGGGAGGTCAGCCAGAACATCCTGGTGGGAAGGCCCCGTCACCTCCATAAGGAGCAGCTGCCCTCTGAGGAACGTGTGGTTCTTGGGAGGCACTAGTTAGATCAAGCCTTGCATGAATCAAAGTGGGTGCCCTTCTGACACGCCCTCGTCCCCTAGTGCTCCCGAGTGGGCTCTGCTCTGCCAGCCTCCTGCACCCTCCAGGCTCATGCTGCCCCTGCAAGGTGGCCCCCAACCCTCTCCCTCTTGTTTTCTGCACAGGCCACACACTCCACAAGCAGTGCCCTGTTTAGCCTGCAGGATGGCCTCACAGGTAGGAGTCCCATGCCCATTTCAAAGATGAGAAAACAGAGGCCCAGTCAGGTCAGTTCTCTCGCCCGCTGCCAAGGGACTGGCTGGGATTGGAATGGGGGGAGGTTGTCCTGAAGCAATATTTCCCTGTCACTTTACACAAGGCTGCATCCATGTCAACCATCCCTATGAAAAATGTCCTGGCCCCCTGATGAAGATGTTAGAGCACCACTTCTCCTGAGTACTGCTTAGTGAGAGTGTGGCAGGCCTGTGTCCACCTTCCCTCCCTTCCTCCCTCTCTCCCTGTCTTCCTTCTTTCTTTCATCCTTCCCCCTTTCTCCTTCTCTTCTTTTCTCTTTCTCTCCTTCCATCCCTTCCTTGCTCTCTCCTGCCCACTGAACCATATCACATCTGTCGGCTCTCATACCCAAGCCCCATGCCATGCCTAAGACCAAGATTTCTGCTAAACTTCCCATGCAGATGACCTCCTGGTTTGGTGCAGGCCTAGCCAGTCCATGACAAAGCCCATGCTGGCTGGGAGCCCAGCTGGCCAGCGCTTCCTGGACGCCCTTCACAGTGCTTCTGTGTGGGCAGGAAGGGGAGCTGCATCGTTTCTCTTCCTCTCCAGCAGTAGATCTGCACAGGGCCATGGTCCCCTATCCCCTCTGTTTCCCTGCTTAGAGGATGCTGGAAGCCCTGTCTTCCAAGCCCCTGCTGTCTCCAGGTTCCCTTGACTACCAGGCTAAGCCAAAACTCTGCTCACTGGAAAACCCATCCTCACTCCTCAAGTGATCATCCAACCTGTAGGCTGGTAGTTTTCAAATGGAGCTGTGGCACCCCTGGGCCTGAAGGACCACCATCAGCGCAGAGCCCCAGCAGCCCGCATTGGTCAAGGGCCTGGCCAGCCCCACTGCTGTCCTGCTCATGCATTTGGTCTGGGAAATGTTTGTTCAGAGAAAGAATTCTGCTTTTTAGAAAGCCAACAACCAACCCTGGCACTGTGGTGCATGCCTGACATCTTAGCTGGCTAGAAGGCTTAGGCAGGAGGGTCACAAGTTCAAGTCCAGCCTGGGCAGCTTAGTAAGGCTCTGTCTCAAAATAAAAGATAAAAAGGGCAGAAGACAGCTCAGTGGTAGAATGTCCCTGGGTTCAATCCCCAGTACCAAGAAAAAAAGGGAAAGAAAACTGATAACCAGTTTTTGGGAACTATGATCACAAAAATCTTGCCATACTCTGCTTTTATAAACCCTCCTGCTTGTGATGGATCACAGTGTTTGTCCATCAGCCCCAAGAGACACTCTGCCTCGAGGCCCCTGCAATTAACCCTGACTCCCTGCTCCCCAGGTCCCTACAGGCCTGGCTTCGCCTCTCTGCCCTCAGTCCACAGCAGCGACTGCAGGCTGCCTGGCTTCCGTCGGCCTTGATGGAGACATTTCCAAAGCCCCACAGCTCCAGGTGGTGTTTGCTGCAGGTTTCTGGGGAAAAACTTTGTGTAGTTCAAACAAAGGACCTGCACTTGTTCCTTGATTCCTAGAAGTGACTGTGTCTGGTCTCAATGATGACCATGGCCTTTCCCCTACGACCTCCCAGCCTTGCCACCTTAGCCGCCCATGTCTGCATGGCCAGCTGCTCCTGCCTCTTCTGGCATTGCAGGCAGTACAGGCAATGCTCAGGAATGTGGACTGTGAAATTGAACTGCCTCCTTCCAGCTCTCAGTCAGCATGGATGGGTCACTCTGCCCCCATTTCTGGGTGGCTAATAGCACTGATAGCATGAGGAGGACATAAGGATTAAATTTCAGTGGAGCACTGAAAGGAGAGTTTGGTCTGTAGTTAGAATTCACTTAACATCGGGTGTTGTTATTATTGCCATCCGCTAGGTAATGCTTAAATAGCTCAAGTAAGAGCCCACCCTGCCACCTGTCCACAACACCCTGTTCGTCTCCTTCCTCAGTATTTCTTTCTTCCCAAGAATTGAATCCAGGGGCACTTTACCACTGAGTTACACCCCCGCCCTTTTAATTAATTATCTTTGCAACAGGGTCTTGCTAAATTGCTAAAGCTGGCCTTGAATGTTTGATCCTCTTGCCTCAGCCTCCTAAGTACTGGAATTACAGACTTGTGCTCCCTCAAATCCAAAACAAATACACCCAGGAAGCATGTTTGTGCTGGTGTTGCTTCAGACTGTTAGCCACATACAGGAAAGTCACCTCCACAGCCAGAGTGAGTTGGGGTGTGGGCATGGGGGAAGGGGTGTCAAGCCGTGGCCTAATTCATTGTTCTTCCTTCAGAGCTTTGTGCTGAGCCTTATCAACAAAATGAGCTCCTATGTTCATTCATTTGTTCCTATTACAATATAAATTGTATGAGTTCTGGACATTTTAAAAGCTATCCACTTTCATTAATTCATCTTGAAGGCATTGCAACTATTTATTAAGAATTCATTATTTGCATCACAAAGAACAAAGAATATCGAACCCATACATAATATCCTTGGCCAAATACACCTGATTCTTAAATGTCAGTATTTTTAAAGATTATGTGGGAGTAGAAAGAAAGACCCAGATGGAGCCAGGGCCAGCATGTTTGCTTCAACGGAGTCTCTATCGTTTGGCATGCTAATTCCCTTTCAGCCCTTAAGCTTTCTGTGTGGACCCATCGTACATGTCACAGAGGGGAGCTCAGAGGAAGAGCAGAGCCCACTGCTCCCAAATGCATAGCCATCCAGAGCTCCCAGGTCACTCTCCATGGGCACTTCTATGGGGCTCCCAGTCCCAGGAGCGGAAGATGTCTGACCAGGTCTCAAGCCAGCCTTTTCCCTTAGAGGTCTGGACCTGCAGTCACTAGATACAGGCACAGTCACTAGATCTAGATGTCTAAGCACTTCCTGCTTTATGGCCACTAGTAGATTCCACCAGACTGGTAAAGGTAAAATGTAGCTGCCAGGATTATTAAGCAGAAAGGGAGATTCCACCGTGGCAGCGTGCAGTCCTGCTTATCAGGACACTGCCTGTGATGTGTTTTCTGTTGACAGAGGGGGAGGCATTTGTTCTAGTTCTGGCCCATCAGGGAATTGATGATTGCCTCCTCTCCACCAAATTAAACTGCCTTTCCTGAAACAGAACTTTTCTAACACCAGGTCCCAAGCACATGATTGGTCTGGTGATCTCAGAAGGCTCCAGAAAAAGCAGCTGGGTCTTTTTTCTTTCTTTCAGATAGTTACACAAAGGAATGACATTATTTGTGTCCATGAGCATGTTGCTAATTAAGCTGAGCACCCAGTGGCTTATTATTAACACTGGGCACACCTGGCCTTACCTACCTAACCCCCAGGGCCACACCAGGAGAATTCCAGGGCTCCAGATGGGCAGCACCTGCGGCCAGGCGTGCTCAGGGCTGGAGGGCTGGCAGCTACGGCTCCTGAGCTCCACTGCTGTCACTTAAAGGGTGAGCAGGTGCTGGCAGAAACTTGGGAGGACAACCTGGCCATTCCTGAGTGTTCTATTTCTTGCTGCAAGTTTGCTGGTGGTCATAATGGGGCTAGTAGTCTGAGATTCACAGAACTGAAAGGAACCATGGGGTCAATGTCCCAGGGACCAAGCTTGTCAATCGTCCGGTGATGGGCTTTTCCCAGGTCACATGGCTACTTGAGGAGTCAGAGAGCTGAAGGCTGGTGTGGAGATGTGAATGGACTGCCTTTCCGTGCATCACAACTTCTGGTAAGTCGGCGGCCAGGGGGGCTTTGTGTCCACGAAGCCTTGAGCCACAGGCCATGGAAGGCTGGAGCCACAGAGGATCTGAGGGGTTAACTCTTGCTCTGGGAGAAGCTGAGGCACAGCATATCTATTACATAAGATGTCTCTGCCTCAGCCTTCTCATCTGTAAGGTGCAAACAGTGAAAGTTTGGGGCTATATCTACTTAGGGCTATTTTGATTGGCATATGGAGCAACCTATAGAAATGGTTTTGCAGATGGAAGAGCTCTACAGTAGCTCCCACTCCTTATTCATGGTTTTGCTCCCCTCAATTTCATTCACCGATAGTTAACCAAAGTCAGAAAATATTAAATAGAAAATTCTAGAAATAAGCATTTCATAAGCTTTAAATAACACTCACCTCAGTCTATTGTAGTTAATATCTTGTGGTGCCTGGTTTTTAAAGTCTACCATAAGTATGTATGCATAGGAGGAATCATAGGAGATAGGGCTCGGCACTGTCATGGAATGTCTTGGAACCTGTGTGCTGTGGATGAGGGGGCCACTGTATAATGACCCGGTGATGGTGGTGGTGATGGCAGTGATGACAATAGGGACAGTGATAGAGTCCCAGACAAAAGCTTTCCCAGCTGGACCACGATGGAAACAGAGGCAGCCATCAAGGCGCATGTGCACCATCTCCCTTTCGTAACTAGCTGGAGCGTAACTACAGACATGGGGATACAGAGAACTCACTAAACTCAGCTCGCCAACAGGCGTGATGAAACCACTTTCCTTCAAGCAGGAGACGGGCAGGGGCCCGGCCCTCCGAGGAGAGTCCGGATGCTCAGGGGACCCCTCAGCCTTGACCTTGGGACAAGCTGCTGCTCCTGTGACAGAGTGGGTGTGCCAGACTGAGCATGCAAGGTGGCTGTGGCAGCTCTGGCTGGGAAGCTGCCTTCCTCCCTGCCTGTGATGGCCCTGAGGGACATCTCCACTGGGGGCTTGAACCCCATAGCCCCAGCAGAGGTCTGGGTTCTGTGCCCCAACTCTGGTCAGATTTTGTGGTCAGCACCACCAGGGGGTGTGGGTGACAGTGGTGGTAATGGCACACTGCTGGTCATCACTGCTCCAGCACCTGGTGCCCTGGATGCCCCACGGTCCTCCTCGCAGGTGACACCACAACTCAAAAGGCAGGTGGTGAGGAGATGTCCAAGGACACTCCAGTTACCTGCTCAAGATCACTCAGGGCATGCAGCAGGAGCCAGGCCTGAGCCACAGAGTTCGGCTTCTGATCCAATCCCTCTTCCCATGATACCCTGCAACTGCCCTCCCTGCATGTCACCTCCACCTCTGTCACACTCCTGGTCTTCAGCTGGAGTATGTTTCTCTTCTCTTTAGGCCCTACTATTTTCACACGGAAGAAAGAGCAATGGAGCTACACTCTAACCTGGCCCTCATCTCAAAGCCTGAACTGGGGCCCCCAGGCAGGGCAGGGGTCCTTGAGGGTGGGAGCGCCAGGAGGCATCACCTCAGACCTGCTGCCTTGGAGGGGCAGTACAGGGCTGAGCTGGGCACTGCCGGAGGCTCCAGTAGTCAGGGATTCTGGGGTCCCTGGCACCAGGGAGTGTGGTAGGGATGGGGACATGGCTCTCAGTGGGGTGTCTCCTTGGCTACATGAACTCCTGGGAGGAGGCTGGGGCAGGACCCGCAGGCAAAGCCCCAGCTGCCCAGGGAACGTCCTGGTTCCCTAATTACCTTTCAACTGCACAGGCTGTGGCCTCATGGCTGACGGATGAGGAGTAGGTCTGCCAATCTCCCCCGGGCAGCTCTCGCACCTGCACGGTGAAGTACCGGATGGGGGAGGCTCCGTCGCTGCCTGGGATCCACTGGAGCCGGAGGCTTCGTGCAGTCACTTCTGCCTGGGGCACCAGGAGCTCTCTGGGGGGTGCGGGTCGCTCTGCAACCGGAGGACAGAATGCATGAGAGACAGCTTCCTGCTGTTCCCTGCTGCCTGCCCATTGGAGCTTGCATGTGGATCAGATACCAAAAGATGAGTCCAGGGAGGGGAGAATGTCTTCCTGATGGCTTTGGACATGCCCAGCCTGGACCCAACTGGGAATTCCCACTGGCTCCTTCAGCAGAGCTGGACAGACAGAAGTGGACTCCACATGGGCCCCCGCCCTCCACCATCCAGCGTCTCAGTGACAGCTGGCATCGAGGAGGCTAGGGGCTTTTCCAAGCACCTCCAGTCTCATTTGGACTCTGATTTGGGCTCAGTATGTCAACAGTGAGTTTTATTTCCCTTGCAGTCAGTTGGAATCTGAAACATTAGAGGCCTCTGTTTGGTTCTTCTTGGGGGGGGGGGGTGTGCACATGCAGGGCAGCAGCGCATCTGCAGTTAGGAGATGGGGTGCAGGGTGCACAGAGCCAGCCTTGGCCTCAAGTGGGCATGTCTGCCTGTCACCATGTCCCTGCACCCCCATCAATTTCAACAAAGAAAGTCCACAGAGGGAGGAATAATTGTTTAATTGTTTATCATGAAGATTATTGATTCTGATTAAAATGTGTGGCATGTAATAAAGCAGCAATTGATTGTCGGCCCGAAGTGACCGGTCTATGAGAAGCGCTTCGATCTAACTTAATCAGCAGTCCTTTCCTCAGGCATGCACCTCGCAGCCTGACTTCTCCTGGCCTGTAATAGCCTGGCCCCTCTGCTGCTCTGCGGCCTCCCTCTGGACACACTGCCAACTGAAAAATCTTTCTGCTCCCTCATACTGAACCCTGGACAAGGACTTGAGAACCTGATAGAAAATCTAAATTCTCCTGTAATTCCAGTATTTGGGAGGCTGAGACAGGAAGATTATAGGTTTGAGGCTAGCCTCAGCAACTTAGCAAGACAATAAAAAAATAAAAGAGGGCTGGGGGTATGGCTCAGAGGTAGAGTGCCCTGGGTTCAGTCCCCAGTAACCCCTCACCCCTCCCACACTGAACTATTTGGGTCGGAGGGGCAGGGGGCGCAGGGTGGGAAGTGGTAGCCCCCATCCTCTTTAGCAGCAGGCCAGTGTGGACCAGGAGAATGGTGTTCATGTGAGTATTTCCATTCAGCTGTCAAACCTCTAGCAAACCTCTCTCCTATCCTATGCTTTGGGAAGTGCTAGGTATCCCTAAGGAATGGCATTCCCTGGAGGAAAAAGGCAATAATCAAAGGCCAGCAGCCTCTGGGCCACTGGGTAGAGGATCCAGGGCCTTGGTTTCACTCCCCAGCGACGAGGACCCTCAGGACCAGCTGTAGCTCCAGCTCCCGGGGGTCCTCTTAGCCTGCCTTATGGATCCTGCACCCACACCCAGGCCCAGGGGAGGAGCTCAGTCAGTGTTGAGAAAATGTGGGTATAAGCACACACACATCAAGAAAGAGGGTCAATATGTTTGCTTCAGGAGGTCATTAACATTTCCCCCAAACTTTGGAGACCACTTTGTTTGGATAACCTGATAACCAGGGGTGATGCAGAGTGGGCTGAAGGTGGGCCTTGGTGTGTGGGAGGATGCGCATACTGAGTGCTTCAGTGGCTCCCAGAAGGGCGTCCTCCCCGTCCCTACCACTGGGACGGCTGCCTGGCCAGTGACTGCTGCTAGTGAGGCCGACCCAGACTCACAAAAGCTGAAGGGTTTGGCCTCCCCTAGGAGCTGCAGAGCCACTGGGAGATCTCAAGTCCCTGAAGGTAAAGCCACAGGGGTGGGGTCAAGGGTGACCCCACTTGTGCCAGCCAGGGAGGGGTGCCAGTGCCTTTGTTCCCAGCTCAGTGCAGTCAGAACTGCAGTTCCCAGTTGGGCAGGTATAGGGACTGGCACTATGCAAGTCCCCAGTACTTCCATGGGGAACTGGCCGAGGCAGGTGCTGCCTGGGGGCCCTGGGGGAGGAGAAGGAAAAGTCAGTTAAGGGGAGGAGCAAGTGTCTCACTCAGGAGCCCAGTAGACCAGGGGGTTCTGAGGGCTGGGGTGGGAAGGGTCCGAGGTCGACTCCAGTCAGGGTAGCTCAGGGAGACGAGGAAGGAGCAGGCCATGGCCTGGCCTTGGGAAGCAGGGGGAGGAATCTGGACTCCAGGCAGGACACCAGGTAACGAGGTAGTGAGCACCGGCTCGAGGAGGAGTGAGGCCTGGTTTGCTGATGTCACTGAGGCACTGGTTTGGAGACTGAAAATGAAAGCTGCCTCCTTTTCGGCTTGGCAGCTTCTCCTCGGTACCTGTTCTACTCTGCAAGTGTGTGTGGGGGGTGGTGGTGGGGGGCTGGTAGCCGCAGCGGTGCACGGCCAACACAGCAGGCCTTGGTGCAGTGCGGTCTTCAACCAGGTGACCACTTAGAGACCTCATGGAGAAGACTTCAGAGAACCTCCGTGAGATCTAGAGAAGGGGTGGCAGTGGCGAGGCCCAGCAGGGCGCCCAGGACCTGGTTGGGCTCAACCAATGTAGCACCTCGCTCTCCTTCTGCCCTTCTACCTGTGAGGTCAGAGTTACTTGTAAGCATTCTGAGTTTGACTCCTCGATCCGTGCCATTGTCCACTCCAGCTCATATAATAATAGTGCGGCAATTGCACTTGTGCCAGCCCCCCCTGGAGCTCTGAGGATAACACTTGCAGCCACGTGGGGCACGGGGCACAGGGCAGATTGCCTTATACCATGCCTCCCAGGTCAGACCATGAAGAGAGGGGAAGGAATTTGCTCAAGGCCACAGAGTTGCAGAGCCACGTGCTCCAGGTGTTTCCCAGCCTGTGTCAGAGCTCCTCTGGGGCTGGCCAGGACCTCGGCATCTGAGCCAGAGCCACACCTCTGAGGTGAGGGCCTGTGGCACTGGCCCTGGGGGCTGCTGTGGCCGGTTCTAGAGTGACACCAAGGATGACAGCAGGAGCCCACTGAGACAGGAGCCCACCAGACTTCCCTGAGAAGAGTGGGCCTGCCTGGTCCCAGCTTTATAGCTTTGTTAACCCGGTAAACCAGTAAGTCTGTCTGATTCTCCTCTTCTGTGAGGTTAGAGTGAACACCGTGCATGCTCCTTCCTGTGCTACAGGGGGATAAACCAAGACAGAGCACACTGAGCGCCTGACCGTGCTTAAAGCTGGGCAGTGCTCTTGCAGAATAGTTATTGGAAGGATGCTATTCAGAAAACACCACCTGAGCACCTGCTAGGTGAGGAAGCAGCTCTGAATACCAGAGGACAGATGTCTGCCTTCAGTGGCTCACACTCCCACATAATAGTGCTGTGCAACCCTGGTCAGTTATATGACCTCTCTGAACTGTATTTCTTAGTGTCTCTCTCGACCCTCATTTTTTTTTTTTTCTTTTTTTGCGGTACTGGGGATCGAACTCAGGGGCATTCTACCTCTGAGCTATACCACCAGCCCTATTTTTTATTCTTTATTTTGAAACTGAGTCTTACTAAGTTGCAGAGTGCCTCACTAGGTAGCTGAGGCTGGCCACGAACCCAGATCCTCTGGTCTCAGCCTCCCGAATGCTGGGATTACAAGCATGCACCACCACGCCCGGCCATTTTTTTTTTTTTTCTTTTTTGGTACTGGGGATTGAATCCAGGGATATTCTACCTACACCCCCACCCCTTTTATTTAGTTTCTTATTTTTGAAACAGAGTCTTGCTAAGTTGCTGAGGTTGGCCTTAAACCTGCAATCCTCCTGTCTCAGCCTCCCAAGTACTGGGATTACAAGCATGTGCCACTACACCCGGCTTGCATTTCTCATCTTTACACCTGCATAATCTCACCTGTCTGAAAGAGTACATAGGTGGCTAGTGGTCGTGCTATGCAGATGCTGTATGGTAATGTGTCCAGCTCCATGTCTGGCTCAGTGGGTCCCTTCTATTTCTCTGAAGGGAAGGCTCAGGCCTCCCAGCAGCCACGTGGACCACGGAGGACCCAAGACAGCCACATGCTTTCCTGAACATTCACACCCAATGGAACCATCTCTCCCCCACCGACCTTGGCGTGAGTCGTGAGTCTGGCTTACCTCTCTTCTCGGTGGTGATGACCGTGGCCTCCAGTGGCTCCCCCCAGCCCTGCCTAGTCTTGGCCGACAGCCTGAAGATGTAGGCCGACTCTGGGGCCAGCTCAGTGGCTGTGAACTGCCGCACCGTGGCACCGACCTCCACAGTGGTGAACGTGTGGGGGCTGCTGCTGGCCAGGCGGTAGGCGATCTGGTACCCTGTGGGTGAGGCCCGGCAGGGGGAGAGAGAGAGAGACAGGGAGGCCACTTAGATATTCACTCATTCATTCACTCACCTGGGAAACCTGCCCTCCCACCACCCCATAATTACTTCTGCATTGGAAACCCAAACAGGGCCATTTGTTTCTTCCAGATTTCTGGAGGCGGCCCTGGTGGCTGAAAGGAAGATCACACCCCCGTGATGAACGGAGGGCCTCTGAGAGTAATCCCCCATGAAACTTGTTTCACTCTTCATCCTTCACCGGAACAAGATGTGAAAACAGTTTCATCTTCCCTGAGGATGCTGGCTCACTGGGAGAAAGCCATGGGAACTGCCCCCCGCCCATGGAGCCCTTCCCCTCATGATGGAGGCTGCCCCCAGCATGTTCTTTCACATTTGCTAACAATGGTGCAGGCTGCAGTGGGCAGGATGGCACGGGAGCCACACCCCCGTTTACCACCCCTCCTTCTACTCATCTTCCCTGGCTGCCTGTGATCCCCATGTCCCCAGCTTCCTCCACTCTGCCCAGCATCGTGGCCTTCCCTGGGCCGGCACCCCCACCCAGCAGCCCCTCTGGCCGGTGCTAAGCTGAGAGGCTCCACTTTAATCCTCCTCCTGTGCTTTCTAATCAGTCGAAGGAGGATGGGGCCAGTTCTGTCTCTAACTTCCTTGATTATTAAGGGTTCATGGCTGACCAGACATTATTAATGATGAAACATCTCCAACTGGGTGACCCCAAGGCTTGCCTCCAGTGTCTGAAGAGTTCTTGCCACCTCTTCAGACTAGCCCGGGATGCCTGGGCTCACAGACAGTGAGTGGCCCTGCTGCTGAGCTCCTGCACTGATTAGAACCGGAGCAGATGGGTGGGTTGCTGCAGCATCTGACAGAATCAGCAACGGCCCAACTGTTGGAGGTACACCAGGGGGGCACGGAGAAAATGAAACCAGCAGGCTGAATGGGTCCTCGGCAGCTCTGCCTCCAGCGGGCAGCCTCTGAGTGGTGGCCACCTGCAGGGGCAAGGTTGAAGGGCGCCTCCCCGCTTGGCAGGCCTGGCTCACTTCATGTGGCTTGCCTGACCCCCTGGTCTCACTACTGGGGCAAAGCCCTCTGCTGTCTGTTCTTCCTTCTTGCCCGGCCCTGGGTTCCAGGGGTGGTGACTGAGCTCCCTGGCATCCTCCCAGCTTCTGCCATTTCTCCAACTGTAACAAGCCCCCCCCCCCCCCACCACCAAGCTGGCCATGTGGAGGCAAGGAGGACGATCACCCGGAGGTTCCTGAGAGCCAGCATCAGCTGGCCTCAGGCCTCTGGTGAGGATGTTCTAAAAGCCTGTCCCTTCCCACTTGATGACCAAGGACTAGGAGCCTAGAGACAGCTGGCCAGTCCTTCTCCCAGGCCGCCCCTTCCTCCTTAGTCATGCTTAGTCATGGGGTAAGGAGCCTATAGCTTATGCACCCCACAGAATCCAGTCTCCAGCCTTCAGAGTCCTGGGCCCCTGGTATCCTGAAGATGAGGAAGACAGATGCCATGCTGAGCACCCTGCTGGGCTCCCCAGCTCCTCCCGGCAGGTGGCCCGTGAGGAGGAATGGTGCTCATATAGCTTATGCAGTTTGCCCCAGGTCACTGACTAAGGGAGCCTGAGTCCTGTCTCATTCTTCCTTGAAAAGAATGACAAGCGCCTGTCTTTCAGCAAGGGACAGGTCCTCATGACTCTAGACCACATTCCCTGCAGGACCTGGAGGAGTGGATTCTCCAACTGCAGCAGTGGCCCCCTCCCTCTGGGAAGTGCAGGTGCTCTGGAGGCCATGCCGTGGGCTAGAACCCAGGCTCTGTTTGCTCCCTACTCTGTGACTGAACAGTGATACCCTCCGACGCTGGGATGGTTGAGCTATATGAAGGGGACAATAGGAAACACCTCACAGGGCTACAGAGGTTACAGACCCTGGCGTAGGCACAGCCATTTTGGCCTTGATATAATTACAAAACAGTAAAAATAACCAGCTCTCCACCTCCTGCACTGGCAGGGCGCCCTCTCCATAGCCGTCCCTCCACTCTGTGTTCTGGTGGCTTCTCCATTGTGCTCACAGAGGTATTTTTTCAGAATTTTCCCCCAGGGCCCTTGTCCTTCTGGCATCAATGCTGCAATGGTTCTGCAGAAGCTGCAGGCCTGGTGGCTTTAGGTCAGGATGCTGGCACCACCACAGGAGGCTTGGGACACCAAGTAGACACGCTCATCTCCTGGCCTGAACCCCGAGGAGTGGGACAAATGTTTAGCTTCCCTCCCCTGGCTATAACATAGGTGCTACACCCCAACACCAGCAGGCCTTACTGAAGTAGCTACACCTGGCGCATGCTCAGCCCTGAGGCTGGCACACAGCGGGTGCCCTTAAGAGACAGTGTCCCTGGAAGTACATATTTTCTAATAATTTCCTGCTTTTTCGAGGCCAGGAGAACTACATAATTCTAAATTCTTCTACCTGGGAACAGCATATCTGATCATGGAATCAGTATGTGTCCTGGAAAACTTCTAGGCTTAAGATGTCATTTTTAAAAAAGGTAATTTATAAGTTAGGTGCAGGGATGCATGCCTATAATCCCAGTTCTTGGGAGGCTGAGACAGGAGGATCGCAGGTTTGAGGCTAGCCTCAGGAATGCAGTGAGGAGCAATTTAGCAAGACCTTATTTCAAAATAAAAAACATTAAGCTGGGTGTGGTGGCACACACCTGTAATCCCAGTACTTGCTGAGGCTTTCAGCACCCTGGTGAAACCCTGTTTCCAAATAGAAAATAAAATAGGGATAGGGGTGTAGCTCAGAGGTAGAATATCCCTGGATTCAATACCCAGCACTACAAAAATGAAATTAAAAATAAATTAAAAATTAAAAAATGGCTGGAGGTAGAGCTCAGAGGTAGAATGCCCAGGGTTCAATCACCAATAAAAACAAACAAAAAAACCAAAAGCAAATTATATCAAACTATTTTATTTACTTATTATTTATTTACTTATTTATTTAGTGGTACTCGAGATTGAACCTAGGGGTATTCTACCTCTGAGCTATACCCCAACTCTTCTCATTTCTTAACAGGGTCTCACTAAGTTGCTGAGGCTAACCCTGAACCTGCTATCCTTCTGTCTGAGCCTCTCAAGTGCTGGGGTTACAGGCATGTACCACCATGCCTGACTTAAAATGTTTTATTATTAATTTTTGTATTATATTATATTCGTATGGCCCAAAGACAGCACAAAAGTGCTAAGTAAGTAGTGCATATAGGTCTCCCATGCTGACCCCCACGCCTCCCCCAGCCTCTCACCCAAGCAAGCAGCATTGCTGGTTCCTAGGCTATCGTTGCAATGATCATCCAGGGATGCAGAAGCAGAGTGCGTAGGAAGACATCCCTACTCTTCCGTGAACACTATCACATATCAGGCGTCCTGTCCCACATGCTGATTTCTCTGCAGCTGCTCTTTGCTTGGTTGCATTTTCCCTTCTTATCCTCCGGAAGGTTTACATCTGTTTTGGGCTCTCCCAGTTCTTACCCTTAAAGTTACAGGTTATGCCATTTACTTGGCCTTCAGCTTCTGATGGCATCTGCAACCCCCCACTGTGAATGGTGATGAAATTAACCTTGCTCCCCTTCTTCCTACATCTGTCTGATCTGTTACACAATTTTGGTTCAGTATATTAATGCTTTCATTTTTCCTGCTCAAGTGTATCCACATCTGTATTATCTGGTTTTTAAACTCTGAGTTGCATCTTGTGAGACTCACTGCTCTGAGAGATGTAAACCAGTGTTCTTGCATTACCCTGACCATCCTGATACGTCCATCTCCAGCTTTCAGGAATCACATGGTTATTCTTGTGTTGCTGTGATTTGGAGCATTTGCATTTTGTTGTGCTGTCAGGGACTCGGTGCACAGCGATGTCTCTGGGGGACATGGCCAGCCTCTGTGCTCGGGAAGTGCTGTCCACACAGGGTTACAGAGAGGCCTCACAAAGGACCAGGTGTAGGTCAGACTTCTGGGTGAGGAGAGGAGCTTCTGCCTGACCATCGGAGCAGAGTCCAACGATGGCCGGCACACAGAGCACCTGACCAAGGCCCAATGCCACTGTCACATGCAAACCTTTAAACTAAAGGATCTCAAGAAAGATGTTTTACAGAGACCAACCAAACATTACAGCCAAGCAGAGAAACTACACTGGCAGACATCAATACTACCAATAAGATCATGATCAAACATGATATTTTAAAAACCTCAAGAATGCTGTGCAGGCAGTGTGACTTCAGACACTTGGACATCGCTCCTGGAGATAAAGAGACGTCAGTCCCCCTTAGAGAAGCACACGTTAAGTCAGCATTCGAAACAGATGAAGGCCTGTGTGTCTTGTTGTGCCCTGCTCTCCACACTCTGAATGGTGGGCAGGATCACCTGGCTGTGTGTCTATTGCACGGCTGAGCAGATGTCTCCCTCCCAGGGTGAAGAAGCGCGTCTACCTATGACAGAAGAGAAGTGGAACTGGCCTGACAACAGACGCTTGCTCCTCAGGCTCCTGACAACACCAGAGGCCAGGTTCTGACATGCGATCATTGATTATCGGGTCACCCTGAGACTCAGAGGTAGACCCCGACCCATCTATGCACCCCTGGCACGGAGCACTGCCAGGCAGAGTAGCTCCCTGTCTGTTACTCTGCATTTTGCAGAACTATGTGTGATTAAGACTCCTCACTAAAAACCCAAATTGCCTTTCCACCAAGAAGCCTGAATTAAATTAATGAGGTATTATTTACTTTTAGGAACAGGACATGGTTACAGATGTGATTTTGTTATAGTTTAATCTTCATTATTTTATC
Organism: Graphiurus murinus; assembly: GCA_004027655.1. Classification (NCBI taxonomy): domain Eukaryota; kingdom Metazoa; phylum Chordata; class Mammalia; order Rodentia; family Gliridae; genus Graphiurus; species Graphiurus murinus. The sequence goes on along the minus strand of PVLC010000897.1, from coordinate 72,551 downwards.
ACGTTTTATCTCTACACAAATGATTCTGCTGCTAATGGTACTAATCCTGTGGTGAACTGAAAATTGTGTTCAAAGGCACATCTTTGTGAATCATAGGATTTGGGGATTAACTGGGAACTGGTCTCTTTGCCAAACCAGACTCTCCTTCCTATCAATGGCTCCACCCCAACTCTCCCATCATCCACAGGGTGAGCCTTGGCCTCAGAACCTGCCATGGACCACACAGGTTTCCATCACTCCCTCCCTTTCCTAGGGCTTTGCCCCTTGTCCGCAATGGATGATATACTGCTGTGTTTTGGTTGTTCTGTGTATGATCCTTTATCTCTCTCAGAAGCCCCTGACTGTGTGGCAGGGAGTTGGAGACTGGGTCCCCATCCAGCTCTGACTGCCTGACCCACCCAAGATACTGTCACCCACTCCGTGTCAGTCCAGGCTGGACAGCACAGGGACTTGTGATGCGGCCCCAAAGCTCTCTCGGCCCCTCCACCTCACTACTCTCCTGGGGTCTTGAAGGCCACACATGTTATGTCCTTATCATAAAAGTTACTCAAGAAGTAGAAAACAATAGCACTGAAGTCACCTATGGCCTTAAGATGGGTGCCCCCCTGGAACAGGCCCTGTGATAAGAGGTTTGTTTGGGAGAGAGGAAGGGAGTCGAAAAGCAAGCTGGGGAGAGAGGGAAGGGGCGCCACACACAGGGGACCACAGAGAAAGCTTTAGCTGATACAACTTAGAGAGTGTCAGTATTTACCCACCAGCTTCCAGCGGCCACTGGCTCAGGATTGCTGGGTGGGACTCTTAAATGTCTGGTCCAATCCTCAGAGTCCAGAGGCTCCAGCAGCCAGGGGAAGCCCTGGGCAGGGTCAGCTATGGTGGCCTCTCAGAGCTGGGGTGGTGAGTGCTGTGGAGTGGGAAGACACAGATCTACAATAAGGCCACCCTATCACTCAGATAACTGCTACTATCTTGGATTTGTGTGTCTGGCGGGGGGCAGGGGGTGCAGGGGTTACTGGAAACATAGCGGTGCTCTACCTCTGAGCTATAGACCTTTTATTTTCTATTTTGAAACAGGGTGTAAGTTGCTGAGGGTCTTACTAAAGTGCTGAGGGTGGCCTCAAACCCACAATCCTCCTGTTTCAGCCTCCCAAGTACGGGGACTATAGGCATGTGCTACCAGGCCCGGCTTATCTTGTAATGTTTTGATAATCATTTTTCTGTGCATATGAATTTTAAATGAAACTGAATTTTTACTCTTAATATGGCTTTTTCATTCTACTGTTTCTGTAAAATATATCAAAAGCATTTTCCCCTTCAGAAACATGAGGGTTAATGACTGCTTAGTACAGTCAGCACTCTGTGTCTGTGGGTTCTGCATCCTCAGGCTCAACCAACTGAGGATCAAACATGTTCAGGAGAAAAAAACATTGTGTCTGTACTGAACATGCTTAGACTTTTTTCCTCATCCTTATTTCCTAAACAGAACATCTGTACTGTTTTAGGTATTATCTAGAGATGGCTTAAAGTAAACAGGAAGATGTATGTAGGTTAGGTGTAGACCCTATGTCCTTTTACATTAAGGACTTAGGCATCCACGGTTTGGGTATTGGGGGGGGGGGGTCCTGGGACCAACGCCCTGCAGATGTAGAGGGGCAACTGTATTGCCTTGTGGACCTTCCTCTCACAGTCATACCTGCACTAGGTAACCAGAAAGGGGGTATATGCTGCAGGCTGCCCTTGACTCTGACCTCTGGCTTCTGCCACTGGAGTGCAGAGAGAACAGCCTCCATCTGGTACCGTCTAGGTAAAGACTCACTCACTAGGCAACTTATGTAAATTGCAAGACACAACGTCACTTGTTCCTAATTGCAGGAAACCTGGGGTATTATTTTCTTTCTCTGATCCAGTTCCTACACTGAGTTACTGGGAGAAAATTCCTTAGCTTCTGGCTATGCTCATACCTTCCTATTATTTCCCCTCAAAGGTGATACCATTTCTAGCATCCACACCGTGGTCTGTTGAACATAAAGATTAATTCCTATATCTTACTCAGACACGTTTGAAAGCCTCACTCAATGGACAATAGAAGAGCCTTTTTCTGTACATATGTGGCAAAGAGGCAGCTATGTCATCATTCTTGCATTTTTAGAGAATAATGAGAGATGGTGTTAGCGATAAGAGGGTTCGCTGGAAAGAGGCTGGTTATGTAATTACGGTCACAGCCAGATCAGAAACATTAGCGCCCTGAATTTCAGCAAGGCAAGGTCAGAAGGTTGTGGTGTGTGTTCGGAAAGAATGGGTCTGCCGAATCAATAGGAGGAGTAAAACACCGCTGGCGAGAGCGTGTTGTTAAAGTTATGGGTGGATTATGATAATACAGGCATTCAAAGGAGCAAGGCCAAGCACGAGGCGCATCGATCCAAAGTGAAGATTAAAAACAGAGTGAGAGGCCTGTTTGGGTTTCTGAATACACCTGGAAGGTGGAGGGAGCATTGTATACCCAGAAAATCAGAGTTGAGAAAGGGTGCATCTGCGTGCAGGAGACATGTTCCAGAATCATTCATTATGTGAGACACAAAGAAGGGATGCTAGGAAGATGCAGCCATAGACTGTAAGCCTCTCCTTGAAGTCTGATACCAGAGAGCTGGTGCAGCCATTGGAGTTTAGTTCAGACATGTGAAGTGGCTGTGAACCTTTTATGGGTTGTGCTCTGGACCAGCAAGCAAAACACAAGTCTGAGATGCTCAGGTCCCCTGTGGCTCTGGGTGGCTCGTGAGTCCAGCCAGAAGCCATTGGCTGTTAGTTTACAGGGAGCCCACAAATGCAACAGGGGACACAACCTGGGGATCAGCAGACATGGATTATATTTAAATGAGCTCCTAATTTTCAGCAGAGTTTGTGCACACCCTGCGTAATATGTGCAAGGTAAATGTTAGGTCCTGGATAGGCAGGAGGCCTTCTTATGGGGAGGAAGCAGAACCCAGGGCATGGGGTGTGAAGAGCCCATGCATTGAGTCTAGCTTAACAGTATTAAGGATGCATGGAGCCCTCTGGCAAGTGAGGAGGGGTGGCCGTGCTCAGGTGGCTCCTCACATGCCTCCGAGGAAGGTTCTGAACACTAAAAGCTCTCTATAGTAAAATATTTACGAAAATAAGCAAGTGTTTTTCCCTCTAGGTGCTTGCCGGTGTTTCATGCTGTTAATCTTTTTTGGAAATGCAAGAACATGTTTTGATATAGATTACAAAGGCACGAGCCACAGAGCTGTTTATACACTCAGAGGGCCACACTGCAGAGTGGGAACATTGACTAGAAATCTCTAGATGTGAAGTGAGTCACACAAAGAGATGGTTTTCCTTCTCCCCCTGGACACCTGCCTGTACCTCTAGGAACTGTTTTCCCATCTTTTCTACAGCATATACAATTCGGTGTGCTGGCTGTAATAATGTGCAGGTGATGGGCGATCTAGACTATACCCCTTACAACCAGAGTCTTAGATGTGGTGCTCTCTGCCCTACAGTGGACCAGAGCCATCTGATTTGGCATCTCTTTTGCCATGGTGGGGTGCTCTCCTTACCTGGACTTTGTGATTTTCAGTGACTCCCCAGGGACTCCAAAACAACACCTGAATTTCTTAGCATACATCAGAGACATCCTGCATCTCAAATGGCCTTTCTAGGCTTTCCTCCCTGTCTTGTCAGCACGAACCCCAGCCTCCAGAAACCACAGTGATGGAGAACAAGTCAGCGTGACACACCATTGGTGCACACAAAGTGCCTGCACTGGGCCAAGCCTGGCACTGCACAGCGGGCTGCATGCGAGCCAGCCCTGGGTCCAAAGGGTCCAGCTTAACAGCTTAGCGTGCTGAAATAGTAAGCAGGACATGGACGCACACATTATTGAGCATTGACTATGTGTCTGGCAGTTCTGAGAGGAGTACATGTGCAGCTCACTTGATGTTATGAGGGAGGCACAGACATCATTTATCACTGAGGGACGGGGAAACTGAGGCATGGGACCGCCAGGCAACTTGCACGAATTCGCTCAACTAGTAAACTATAGACTGAGATCTGAACCCCAGTGTGGCTGCCAAGTCTGAAGCCTCACCCACTCTCCTATCCTGCCTATCCCTAACACAGTGCTTACGATACAGGAAGAGATATAAACAGTCTTGCCTAGATTCATGCTGCACAAACTGGTGGACCATAGCTGCTTTCTTCGATACTCAAAGAATCTGCAATGAATAGCCCTATGCACACGTGTGGGAATCTGAGGAGTGCTGTCGAGAAGCCAAGCCTGCTGGGTCAGAGGGGAGGCTGCGCTTACCTTCCCAGGGGTGGTCACCCCGTTCTTAGAAGGCAGGATGGGTCGCACTCCTAACAGGGTGACTGAGGGGTCCTGCTTTCTCCAGTCCTCATGTCCTCCAGGGGCCATCAGACCTTATGGTTGCAAGTCTGATTCATGTGAACTGGTATGTCACTGTTGCCTAAATTTTATTTCATAGTGCTTTTATAATCAGAAAAACAAATTAAAGACACCCTAAAGAGTATATGTCAGGATTTAAAAACCAGCTGAGAGTCTCATCTGGACAGTGACAGTGTGCCAGGAGGAAAGAGGAAAGGTGCCTGCCAGATGGAAATGCACACAGAGGGGGGTGGCAGAGACTTGCAGGTAAAGGGGATGTGATCAGGTGAAATTTCATCCCCATTGTGAAGTTCTAAGAGGCACCAGGAGGGACCTTTAAGAGGCGATAAAGGCCCTGCTGTGGTGACTGGGTGAATCCATTCACATGTGGATTCGTGGGTTCATGGTGCATCTGGAGAGTGGGTGTGTTATAAAAGCCAGGTTTCTGCATGTGCCTGTCACTGTGCGAAGCCCCACACAGCCTTGGGTCTCTGTCCAGAGTCTCGGCCAGCAAGAAGGCTGTCAGCAGTCGGCGTCCAGCCTCCAGAATTTGGAGAGACCTTTATTCTGTGTAAAGCTGGTTTTGATATTATATTTAAAATTTCATTATTTCTCTTGGACCAGAGGAAGCTGCAGGCCTGTAAGGCCTAGTCACGCTGTCCAAATGGGACTCTTGTTTTAAAATCTCATCATTTACTTTTTCAGGGTTTCTTTAACATTTGTTTTTCTGATTACAGAAGTACTTTGAACCTGAGTAGAATAAACTTCATTTTTTGTAACCTATCTACTCCATGGCATTCAATTATAGTGAATGAAAACAAACCAAGAGCATATCTACCATGCATCTTACAGGAAGAACAGAAGTCCTCAGAGAAGGGGCCCCTCCAAGCAAGGAGCAGGCAAGCACCCCAGCCCAGAGCTGGTTGAGGTTGGAGACTCCCCATGTTTGAAAGAAAGTCCCTAAGTGGGTCTTTCAAAGTCCAAAGTCACAGCACTGAATGAGACCACAGGTCCCTGGAGCACAGCTGAATGCATGCTCTGCTTCAGTGCATCCTGGCAGAGCTGAATCTCACAGCTTAGTGGGCTACAGTGCATGCACACAGGCGGTCAGAGCAGCAGGCGTGGCTGAGGGGGTCAACCTGGGCTGCTTCTTCACAGAAAATGCAGTTCTGTGGACTCCTGGGACTAGACAACAGCTCTGAATGCCACATTCTGAAGCTCCGGGGCAACTCCTGGGTAATCAGATTTCTGACCCTGCTTGTTCCAGGAAAGACTGCTGCCTGGCCATTGCAAGAAGAGCAGGCCCTGCTTAAGTGTGGGCTAACCCTCTGCCCTGGCCGTCTGCTCTGTGGACCATTTCCCTCACCTGGGTCTGGGCTTACAGCGCAGGCCCCAGATGTGGCTGCAGCCCTCCTCAGCCAGGGCAACCTGGAATGCACGCTTTGACAGGGGTTTCCACAGCTGCTTGTCTGTGACTTGAGCAGCAAGAATCTGGGATTCCAAAGGTCTCTTAACTCAGAAATGCTACACTCATAGCAAATGCATCTATCTGGCAGCTTCAGGAATCTCGAGGAGGAAGGCAGGGCACACAGGCCACAGCCTTCTTGTGTGGGTGACAGAGGCACACTCCAGGCCCATCCAAACAAAGCACGTGCCTCATAAATATTTGCTTTCAGGCTGCCTTCTCTCAGCCCCCAGAATAGTCACCTAGAAAATGAACCTCATTGTGTCAGCTTTTCTGCCCCAAGTTTGCAGGTGACTTCCTACTGCATCCAACACAGGGTTTCAAATTAAAAAAAAGCGGGGGGGAGATACTTTCTTCAAACTAAATCTTAGATACCCAAGATCAAAAGCAGGTAAAAGCAGAAACTTATCACCTGTTTTTAAGATCAGATTTATAACTTCACCAGAAATCACCTAGAACACATGGTCTTGGGGTCTCCCATGCATTAGAACTAAGCCAATGTCATATTGGAGTGCTGACCTTGGTCTGGAGTGACATTCTGTGCCTAGTTTAAACCTGCCACACTTTCCAGCGTGCATCTGGGCACTCACAGCCCATCCCAGCCCTGAATCTGTCTGGCAAAAGATATCTATTCTGGGCAAGCAGACACCTCTTTCCCTTCTTCCAGGGTCACAAAGCCACTCACCCTCCAGATGCAGCTCAAAGGCAGCCATGTGCACACAGAGCCCCCACCCAGGATGCCTGCTGGAGAGCACTCAATGATCTCTGTCACGTGGTATTGTCCCTCCTGTCATCTCCTTGATGGGGTGTGGCCATCCTGAGGATAGGCAGGTCTTATTCCTTCCTGCTTCCCACTATGCATTCGATGTCTGGCACACACAGTCCTTAATTTGTCTCGGTGGAAGGGTAAATAAATAAAGGAATTGATGATATTTTAAAATATAATTTGCTGCCTTTGGGGAGCTGGGGAAAATTAAGGCCTTTCATCACTATTCTCAGAGTTGCTTCTCTGAATAGAAAGTTAAATGTGAACAATTCCCTGGGACTTGAGGCCCACAGGTCACTTGGAACGCCTCTCCCCAGGGTCAGATGTGAACCTTGCAGCAGAAGAAAGCCATTCCCAGAGGCTTGGGAGCAAGGCCCAAGTCTAAATAGTCCCTGAAAAACTAGCCTGCTCGTTTCCAAATACACATCAGACCCAGCCTGGTATGGAGGGAAGGTGGATTACACATGGCATTGCCATGAACCTCAAACAAGTGGAAGAAATTCTGGGTTAATAAAATGCAAATCGCATCCCACAAAACACCCTTAGTGCATAGATAAGGACACAGAAGGGGGGCCTGCCATCATCTCAGTTCAGAAAATGCAAGGCTGCTGTCGACATGATTTGTTTTCACCCTCATAACTGTGTAATAAAAATAGAAGAATGCGATGTAATTGTCATTTCTTTCATTCCCGCCACTCCTTACCCAGAATCACGCCGTTGGGCTCCTCTGGGGGCTGCCAGACAATCCGCACTGCCGTGAGCCTCACTTCAGGGAACACCAGCCTCACTGGGGGGCCTGGGGCTGAGGGAAAACACAGTGATGTGGGTGTGCATAGGACTGAAGTTCAGCTGCCGGCAGTGATTAGCACATGGGTAGTGACCTGTGACATCACTCATGGGTGGTACTTGAAGTTTTCCGTGAATGACCATGGAACCCAGCTGACTCTTCATGTCTCCCTAACAATTTGGGAAAAACACCTCATTTGGAATCCTGTCCCATCTACCTTCCATGCTATGGAAGCTGTGCCCATAAACAATGCTGGGGACAGCGTGAGGTGGCTGCTGTGCAGCAGAGCTAGTACCCTCGTCACTACAGATTCTGTAGGGTGAACATGGAGTTGGAAGTACAGTTTCCACTCAGCTCAGCTCAGATGCCTTAGCGGGTGTTAGACAGAGCAGCCTCAAGTCCCTTCCAACTCTAAATGGAGGTTACAGATATTGCTAAAACATACTGGCAGTCAATGCTTTTTCTCTTATGCATGCCAGCCCTCTCCTGCCTTGTCCTACAAAATTAAGGGTTGATGTTTACAAATGCATATAATAACTCTTCTGTGTGGTTCAGTGCACCAATAATTCAAAAAGCAGTTGTGTACTGTGGAGCCACTGAATAACAGGGTCATAGCCCTTGTAAAAGAAATATTTGCTTAAATGCATAGGCAAGTTAGCGCAAGGCTGGTATAAGAATTTGTTGGACTTAATCATGGATTGATTCCCAGGTAGGAGGTTATGGGCATGGAGCAATCAATACAGAAATAGAATGATGTGTGCAGCAGCCATTCTGGGTGGTTGAGTTCTGTCTCTGGCCACTAAGCTGAGAACAGTATTTAAAATTTTGAATGTGTGTAATGACACCAATGTTTGGGCAAAATAAATGTCTGAAGGAGGCCACCAGCCTGCTAGTCAGGACTAATTCACAAATATGCAAACTCTGACATCAGTGTTAGGTGCCTTGACCTCTGAGCAACCTGGAGGCTGATAATTTAGATTATGTCTAACTGAGGGGGAAGGAAGACACATTTGTATTAGGACTGTGAGAGAAGAAGAAAAATCATTCCACAACTACCCAAGTGTCCTTCAGGAGGAGCAATGGCAACAGGTCAAGTGTCAAGGAACAGTTTCTAAAATGCTGTATCTGAGCCAGCTGTGGCAGCACACACCTGTAATCCCAGTACTTGGGAGACTGAGACAGGAGTATCACAAGTTCAAGGCCAGTCTCAGTAACTTAGTGAGACTCTCAGCAACTCAGACCCTGTTTAAAGAAAAAAGAAAAAAAAAAAAAAAAGGAAAAGAGGGGTCTAAAGGGGTAGGTTGGAGGTAGAATGCTCCTGAATTTGGTCCCTAGTAGCAAAAAGAATTTTTTAAAAAGCCCTTTCTGACTTTAGAAACCTGGAACACACAAGGTTTCCGGTTTCCTTTATACAGTTCCCAAGGAAGTAATGTCTGCCTTCCAGTTTCTCATCAGGCTCCACCACCTGAGACCCTGCACTGGGGAAGGATGAGACAAAGGTGCTCAGCACTCAGTTCTCTGCAGGAGCCCAGGCCCTGCTCTGGTGCCCTCTGGAAGCAAGGGGGAGAGTTATTTCCACTCAGCAGGTGGAGGTGTTTGGGGTTCATTACCCACTTCAGTAAGATGCAAAGAAAGTCTATACTTGTTTCATCCTGGTCAGATGCCTCTGATCTGGGGTGAGTGTTTTGGGGGAGATCAGTATTTTCCCCCTGACATCTTTATTACAGTCTCTTTAATAATGAAAATATAAAAGAACTAACCTTTAAGTGTTTGACATCTGCAACATGGAAAAAAGTATTTACTGATGATTCAGACTTCCATAAAAACAAAGCCTAGAGAGACATTCTTGTTAGTTGGTCTTAGTAGGTTACTTACTAGGCCTGGGGACCCTGGGAGCCATCAAACATACCGCTCCCTACATGGGAACTTATAATTATCTCTCATAATGCAAATGATGAGACCTGGGAAGTCCCACAAGAATGGGGACATGCTGGTCCAGAGCTGATTTTCAACTAGATTTGTGTTGTAGACACCATCAAGATGAGTGGTTGATGTTTTACAGCCCAGTCCACTCCTGGCCAGCACTGCTCATGGCAGAGTTACGATTGGAATTCTGCATAGCTTCATAATCAGGCTGTAAAAATCCACTTCAGGCTGAAATTAGCCATATAAATGCTCAGTGACTGAAACACAATTTTGTTTTGTTTCCCTCAATTGAAAAAAAAATGTGGTTTGAAAATTATGCTAAAAGAGACCACGATCCAAACTGTTTGAATTGGGAAAGCAAACCCGAGAGGCAGCGAGGCCAGCGAGGGTGCTGAGCGTGCACCTACCATCGTCTTTGGTGCGCTCCAGGATGAGGGGCAAGCTGGGGACCCCGTTCCCGATGCGAGTGAAAGCGAGCACCTGGAGCTCGTACAGCACGAACTTGCGCAGGCCTGCCAGCAGTGCAGACCACGTGTGGTTCCCCCGCACCACGTGGCTTCTGGGCTCAAGATCCAAGTCTTTGGCTCGGTACAGAATCTGAAGTGAAGACACAAGTGCGATGGTGAGGGTGATGCTGTGTGTCTGTCAGGCAGGGGCCTCACGGCACTGGCTCACACCAAGGCGAGAGCCAGCCAGGCGGCTTGCAGCTGCGTTGAAGGCATGTGGATCTAATTTCTGTGTGCTGGTATTTGGGGAGGAAGATGGTGATGAAGCCACTGTATGCCAGAATGGTGGCTTAAGCTCAGTCACAGCTCAGTGAGCTGGCTGCCTGGCCACACTTTTCAAGATCAGAGCATTCAACTGCAGCCGTGACCACCACATCTGCTAAAACAGGACTCCATGAGGAACACAGAGGCACTCTGCTTCTTGCAAAAGGGGCTGCTGGGTCTCCTATCTCCATAGAAACCGAGTTCCTGCTGCAGAAGGTGCACTGCTGTCCAGGGGAGCCTGAGCCCTGAGCCACAGGCACAGTCCTCCTGATATACTCCTTAAGGCTCCTGCATGTCCCCACCCTCCACCTACGCCTTCTCTGAATCCTTCCCTGAGATCAGTGACCCTTGAGGCCATGAAGACAGGGCCATCAGGGAAGAGTTTGGAAATAGCACAGCAGCATTTTTCTCTGGGACTCAAGAATGTAGAATGGAGTTTTGGTCACTGAACTGACTTAATGGGGACTACCATGTATCACGAGACTGCTGAGCATCATGGGACTGCTGAGTATCATGGCACTGTCATGCATCGTGGCATGGTCATGTACCATGAGACAGCCATGTATCTTACTGTCATACATCAGAGGACTGCCAGGCATCATGGGATTGTCATGTATCATAAGATTTCCAGGTATCATGAGGCTGCCATGTATCAAGGAGTCCAGAGGGAGCAATTAGAAGGCCCAGGGAAGAAGGAAGGCATAAGAGGGCAGGTTAGGGGGGAAACAGAATAGGGATCTAAATTACAGAAAGTCACTGGGTGCATTGGGGCATGCCTGAAATCCCAGTACATGGGAGGCTGAGACAGGAAAATCCTAGGTTCAAGGCTAGCCTCAGCAACTTGGTAAGACCCTCAGCAATTTAGTGAGGCCCTGTTTTAAAATGACAGGGCTGAGTGTAGCTCAGAGGCAGAATGTCCCTGGGTTCAACCCCAGTACCAAAAATAATTAATAAATTTATAAATAAATTAATTAAATAAATAAAAAGGGCTGACCCCTGAATTCAATCTTTAGTACTCTGCCCCCCACCCCACAAAAAAATTTTTTTAGACAGGCAAAGAGGAGACATGTTCAACATCTGTGAAGCAGCATATGAGAGTAGTGTGGTCTTGCTGGCCAAATCCAAAGAAGCTCACCCTGCTCCTGGGGAGAGCTGAGCTCAGGATGGAACTGGGAGATAGTGCTCATCACCCTCTAAGCAATGAACAGGGAACTGGAGGTTTAAAAGACCCACATAGTTGCATGGAAGGTGGGAACCCGGAGAAGCTGGGACAGGTCAAACCTATATGGCAGATGCCACAGGACTGCCCTGAGCTGTGACAACTTGGACAAACAACACACATCTATCCACACTCAGCATTTAGCCATCAAGGAATACTTCATCATATAAGCCCCTTAACTCTCAGGCTACCCTGGGAAGTAGCTATGAATAACCATACCAATTTTACAAGTGAGAAAACAGAGGGGTGGAGATAAGAAACTGGCTCAAGGATTGTGGTGACATACACCTGGAATCCCAGTACTTGGGAGGCTGAGACAGAAGCTTCACTGGTTCAAGGCCAGCCTTAGCAACTTAGCAAGACCCTGAGCAATTAAAAAGGGCTTGGGGTGTAGCTCAGAGGTAGAATGCCCCTGGGTTCAACCCCCAGTACCTAAATACATACATACATACATACATACATACATACATAAGGCTGGGAATATAGCTCAGAGGTAGAACACCCCTGGGTTCAATCCATAGTACCACCAAAAAAGAAGAAGAAAGAAAGAAGAAGCTGGTTAAGGTACCACAGTCAGTGAGGCAGACTTTGGGCTCCTTCTCAGCTGTCTGGCATTTGGTAAGCAGTTATATAGATGCCTTGTTCCCAGACTGTAATGCGCTCAGACAGGTCAACTGATGTGAAAGTCAGGAACTGGCAGTGCTGGGATTTGGGAGAGGATCTGGACATGTTGGTTTGGTAGCAACCTCACGGCAACTCCTGAAGCAGAGCAGGGTCACCGTAACACATACCTTGTAACCCAGGATGAGCCCATTCTGGTCCTGTTCGGGGACAGACGCCCATGTCAGTAAGATCTGGGTCGAGCTGACAGCCTGGGCAGACACGTTTTCAGGGGCAGCTGAAGGAACTGCAAAGAATGAGTTACATCAATTGGCATCAGAAGTGTAAAGGCTTCTACAAATAAAGGCCCAATTTTCACCCAAATAATCAAGTTCTCCTTGAAATAGTGATGCATTCTCAGCATTTTGTGGGGATCAGATTAAACCTGCAGGAGTCTAACAGATATTTAAATCTCTTTAATATTAGCAACAAATTCCATAAATCCCAGGTATTTAGAGCTCAATTTTACCTGAGTCCACTCAGCAAGAAAATATGTTTGGTCTATTTCCTATAATAACTTGTGGAAACTTCAGGCTTTTATATCAATAAGAAATCTTCACTTTCAGACAGACACCACAGCTCACTGACATCTCTAAAGGGGGGGAATTCTGTGATGTTGATGGGGGCTCTGCACAGAGGGGTGACCTTATGCCGTACTCAGAGGGCAGGAAGGGGAGGCTTGCCATTTTCATGCCTCCATGTTAGGTGTCATCACAGTTCTAATTGAAGTTAACCCCCACAGTAATCCAACAACCCAGAATTGTTACCCCTTTCTATAAATGGGGGGACCAAGTCTCAAGGAACCATGTTTATTTCCATCTAAGTGAATGTTTTCACAAGAGATGCTTCCAGAAGCCAGCTGGGCAGTTCTTGACCCTTGTCCATGTAAGATAATTTTCCTTTTATGCAGTCTCTTCTCTGTTTACATAGTTACTAAACTAATTGTCTTGATATGCATGCCAGAACTCAGCCATAATGTGTAAAAAGACAACAGTGAAATCTTTAGAACAAGGGCTTTATAGTCTAGATAATCTCAATTGCTCTGCTAATTTTCTTATGGACCCATTTATACTTCAAAGGCCGTTCAGACAGGAAAAGATGGATCTGGACAAGTCAGAGGAGGCTCTGTGTACAACAGGCCAAAGCAATGGGGAAATGGGGAGCTCTGAGCCTGGGCTGGTGGGTGGCACCATGCCCAGGGCCTCCCTGGTCGAGAAGGAGGGACACACTGCAGGTTCACTGCATCGCACAGTGGGTGTGACAGGACTTGGGCACCTGCCCCATGGAACCCTCTGGAGCACCCTGCAGGACAGTCCACTCCTCAGACCATAAATCCACCGAGGCTCGGAGGCCACTGCTAGGTACAGAGACACCTTTTGAACCGGGAGGCCATGAGGCTACGCAGGGAAGAGAGAAGCCAGGACTACAGAGAGTGAACTTGGGATGTGACCGGAGGGTGCTGCCCACCACTCCATGCCCGGCTGTCCTGTCTGTGAAACGGCTGAGCCTGAGCTTCCACTTGGCAGGTAAAATAACATAAAAAAAATTGGGGGGGCGGTGTGGAGGGCTACTGGGATTGAACCCAGGGGCATTCTATCTCTGAGCTACACCCCCAGCACTTTTATTTTTTATTTTGAAATAGGGTCTCTGCATGGCCTGCTCATACCCACCACTGGGTGTCTTAAGTGCTACTAAGGCTTTTTACCAAGAAGTGGCTGACATATACTCATATTTTATTAAAAAAAAAAAAAAAGGAAGGTAACAAACTAGTAGCTTGAATCAACTATGAATTATGGGAGTCACTATCACTAGAAGAAATGTAAACCTATAATTTATCTGACTTTATTTTAAAGAAGAACACAAAACATACTATATGCCCATGACTTTAGTGCTATCTTCTAAAGACTGTTCCTGTCTATAAAAAGCGGGACCATCGTCATAGCAACCAAATTGGCCTACCTCTCAGACCCTTAACTGTTTCCTGCGGGTTAATCTTTGAAACTGTAAGTGCCCAATTCTCACTGCAGATCCACAAATAATGGCTGATTTTCTAAGATGTGGTGGGTAATATGTGCATCCATTTACTGGAGGACCATCTGCGTCCCCAAAGAACGAGGGTGACCTGCTGACTTGAGCAACGCAGGCACTGAGCTTTGAATGTGGCTGAATTTCTCACAAGGAGAGAGCCAAGCAAGGCAGAAGAATAAGTACCAGAAGCCAGGCATGATGGCGCACACCTGTAATCTTAGTACTTGGGAGGCTGAGACAGGATTTTCAGGTTTGAGATCAGCCTCAGCAACTTAGAGAGATCCTCAGCAACTTAGTAAGACCCTATTTCAAAATAAAAAGTAAAATAGGGCTGGGGGTATAGTTCAGAGGTAGACTACCCTGGGTTCAATCCCCAGTACCACAAAAGAAAATAAAAAGAAAAAGAAAAAAGAAAGAAAGTACCATGTTTTAGGATTAAAAATTCAGCTAATTTAATTTCCACAGGGACAAAAATCTGCCATTTGGTTACAAGGTATGTTTTTAAGATTTGAAAAAGAAAAATCTTGCATATGTTTTGAGGCAGATTCAACTTATTTTCCTATCTGACATGTTAAGTTCTGAAATGTTCTTAGAAATTCCCCTTTCATCAAAAACAAAACCATTGAGATGTGCTTATTTTCTCTCCCTCCACCTATTTTCTCTCCTCTATGGGATTTTTCACTACGCAGTTCACTGCTGCTCCTCATGTGGTCTCTTTGATTTTTAAGGCCTCATTTATCCTATAATATATCACAATATATCACAAGATGTCAGGAACCCATTAGACTGCACTACAAAACTATAAACTCCACTTAAATGTGGTTCAAAATGTTCTGCTCTGTGTTCCCAACCCTCTTTCTTTCCCATGAACTGTGCCATTTTAAGTTCCAAGGCACTACTGTTTTCATTGAGGTAAGACTTTTACTCGGACACAGGCCAGAAGCTCACTTTCCTCCTCAGCTCCATCACTGAGCCTCTGTAACTCCATCACCCCCATCTCCCTTCCCCACTACTCCTCAGCCTCTGGGAAGGGTCAGTGTTAAACTTTGGCAGGAGGACAGCAAGGAAGAAATCAAAATTGCCGTGACTGGGAGGGCCTTGCCAGTCAGAGGGAGAGACCTCCTATAGAAGCAGATTTCAAAAGCTCCTTGCAAAGGTAGAAAAGATGAAGTCCTGCCCCACTGTTAGGGCAGGATGTGTGTGTATGGGGTTGGGGAGTGACACAGAGAATGAATACCTACCACAGGAGGGATCAGCCCAAGAGGGATCTCAAGGAACCCATTATTCCAGCATTTAAAAATCTCTGAAATCTAGCCGGGCGTGGTGGCACATGCTTGTAATCCCAGCATTTGGGAGGCTGAGACCGAAGGATCTGGGTTCGAGGCCAGCCTCAGCTACCTAGTGAGGCACTCCGCAACTTAGTGAGACCCTGTTTCAAAATAAAGGATAAAAAATAGGTCTGGGGGTATAGCTCAGAGGTAGAATGCCCCTGAGTTCAATCCCCAGTACTGAAAAAAAAAAAAATCTCTGAAATCTGAATCATCCACATTTTGAAATGAAGATCAATAATCCAATTATCTGACTGATGATGAAAACACTTGACCCAAAACTTTTCTTTAGAGATATGTTGCACCCAAGTTTCTAGTTGAACAAAAAGCTAATGAAAAACTAAAAGATAATTTTCCGTAAGCCACAACCCTTGAAAGAAGAAAAGAATGATGACTGAGAAAGCAAAGTTTCAGTTGCAAGATCAATTCTTGCCCTTGACTAGAAACCTTCTCAATAAGTGAACTGTGGATACAAGCATACTGCAGTCCACAGTTCTTTCCACCTGGGCAGCACAGCTTCCCCTCCAGCTATATGGGAGACAGTCAACTAAGATAAAACTACTTCCATTATTATTATTCCTGATACAAAATCTGTTCCTCAATATTAAATAAGAATTTAGCAGTCCCATGAAAATAAACAACACTGCCTGACAAAGACCTTTCTGAGTTACTGTGTAAGAGATACAAGACTATCTGAAGAGAACAAAGCTGAAAAACAAAAGAGAACAGAAGATGAAAAACATCTGGGGTGAGTGTATACAGAGTATTATCTTCTGCATCCTCTTGACTATTGTATAAATAGGTTTTCAACAGCTAGAAAGGTTTGTACAAAAAATATATAGACCCAAATAAGCAATATTATATTGGTTTGTCTTGTTTTAAAAGAGTGTTCTTTGAAAAGTTATCAAAACATTGTTTCCACTTTTTATTATATTTTCTTTATTTTTATATAACATGTAGTTTGTTGTTTTCTGAATGAAGTCCTTGAGAAGAAGTTTAACTGGGTATGAAATTTGAGGTTGGCAGTTTGCTTTCTTTTGGCTCTTGCAAAATGAAGGTGTGTTCCATCTCCTTCTGGCCTCCGTGGTTCTTGAGAAGGCATTACAATCTAGCTGTCATAATTACCTCTGCAGGTCATTTGCCTCAACTGCTTTTACAGTTTTCTCTTTGGCTTTGATGTTTTGCAGTTGTGCCACAATATATTTTGGTGTGGACTTACTTTTACTTATTTATTTAGGATCCATGCTTCTTCAGTCTGATTAGTCTTCATCAAACCTAGCATTTTCCAGGCATTATCTATGCAGATTTTCTCCTTCTTTATCTTTTGAATCCTATTAGATGTTTGTTAGATCCTCTCATGCTGGCCTTTGTCTTTTAATCTCTTGTCATATTTTCAACCTTTATGTCTTTGTGCTATATTTTGAGCTCTGACTCAAATCTAGTTTGCAGTTTAGTGATTCTCTCTTTGGCAGTGTCTAAACATTTTGCCTTGCTCATAGAGTATTATTTTTGATGACTGTGTCCCACTTGGTTCTTTCTTTTAAAAGTCTGCTTTAAAATGGTACCTTAGTGCTGTGTGCATATATGTTACTGTCAACATGATTTACATTATGATGTGGGACTGTAACACACCAATAAAAGCATAATAAAAAAGAAAAAATGGTAGTCAATCTTCAGTGTTTTAGTGCTTTTTCTTACTAATTTGAGACTAATTTGAGCAATTTTAAATGTACTTATTACATATTCTCTTTTAAACTAGTACTAGTATTTGTACATTTTTAAACTAGTGTGTATTTTAAGCAATCGGTCCCCATATCTTTCTTTTGTGTTTTTTAAAGCTGTTCATATTTACTCATGGCAGAATATTTCCTTGTGTATTTGATAATTGTGATTAATTATAAAAAGGGCTGGGTTTTTATTTGGGACAGTTTGGCGTGACAATGTCCAGAAAGAAGTTGTGTTTGCTTTTGCTTCTGTTAACTGTGCAGAAGGTATGGCCTGGAACATTTCTTTCTTTTTTTTTTTTTGTCATTTCTTTTTGTTTCATTATGTTGGGGAGGAGAAAACAGTCCTCTACTGGAGTATATAATATAACTGTTTTAGGAAGGTGGACATTTCCTCTGAGGGTGAGAAGATATTATGGGCTGTGAGGCAATCTTCAGAGTTTCTAACCATATGCAAAATGCACAGTCTATGAACTGCACTGATTTTATGTGGATCTATGAACTACACTTTATCTGTACAAAATCAATCTATAGAAGGCTGAGATTCTCTTTTAAAAATAGCTTTATTGTGATATAAGTCATATATCATAGGATACAACTACTTAGAGAGCACATACAGTGCCTTTTAGAGTTTTCACATAATTGTGCAACCATTAGCACAAGGAACTTTAGAACTTTTCATCACCTTGTAAAGAAGTCTCATCCCCACTACCAATCATGCCTCATCCATTTCTAGCTCTTCCCCAGGCTGAAACACCAGAAATCTATTTTCTGGATCTGTAGATTTGCCTGTGCTAGACATTTCGAATAATATGTGGTCTTTTATGTATGGCTTCTTTCACTTAATATAATGTTTAAAGGTTCAGCCACATTGTAGCATGTATCCAAGTTCTATTCCTTTTTATTGTTGAAATTATCCTTTGCATGGATTTACCATATTTTATTTATCCATTAATCAACTGATGGTCATTTGGGTTCTTCCCACTTTTTGGTGATTATTAATGATGCTTTTATGAAAATTCACACACAAGTTTTTGTGTAGACTTGCCTTTCAGTTTTCTTTTACATATACCTAGTAGAAGAATTGCTGTGTTATATGGTAACTCTATGCTTAATCTTTTGAGGAGTGCCAACTGTTTTTCAAAGTCACCAGCATTTACATCTTGCCAGTGATGTGTAAGGTTCTGATTTCTTCAGATCCTCGCCAACACTTGCTATTGTCCATACATTTTTAAAAATTTTAACCATCTTAGGGGTATGAAGTGACATCTCATTATGGTTTTGACTTGCATTTCCTTACTGGCTAATGATGTTGAGCATCTTTTCATGTGCTTATTGGCCATTTGTCTATCTCCTCTGGAGAAATGTCTATTCAGACATTTGCCCACTTTTTAATTGGATCATTTGTCTTTTCATCATGAAGTAAGAGCTATTTATATATTCTACAAACAAATCTCTTGTCAGATATGTGATTTGAAAATGTTTTCTTCTACTTAGTTTTTTACCTCATTTTCCTTATGGTTTTCTTTGAACCATAAAGTTTTCATTCTGATAAAGCCCAATTTCTCTCCCTCTTCCTCTCCCTTTCCCTCTCCCTCTCCCTTTTCCTTTCCTCTCCCTCCCCTCTCCCTTTTTCTTTTGTTGCTTGTGCTTTGGTTTCTAGGACCAAATTATATACCACTTTCTCTCCTGGGAGTGTTTGGACCATTCATATGGTGTATATCCAGACCCCAAACCTGAGAGAGGTCACAAGATGTGGAGTCATTTTCTCTCATCCAGTCTAGGTGGACACACATGGACTTTTGTGGCAGATACTTTTAGCCTCCCATGGAAGACCTTTGTCTGCACACAAGAGTTTAGTCCCAATTCCCACCTTCCATGTGGGAATTCCCACCCTCCTACTCCTGCCTGGGCATCAACTCCTGAGTTCTAACAAGACCAGAAACAGATCCAGCCTGGCCCATTCCACCTTGCATGGCTGGAACCACATAGCACTTACTGCTCAGTTTCCTGTTCTTTTTATGATGTGACAGTTGGAGATTTCACTGTTTTTCTTCTGAGCACATCAATAAGTTAAAATTTCATTTTTAAAATCTTATCCACCATTTCTGGTTGTCCAGACACTGCAACTGGCTGGAGCCTGTCCATAAAGCTACAAAACTGGGGGCCATTCTTGTCACCAGCATAATGCAGCAAAAACTACTCATTGTTGACCAGAAACACTTGTCCACTCCTCCCGGCAATCAGCAGCACCCCCTGACCAGGCCTAGTGAAGGAGAAGAGGAAGAGGCCACTTCTGGACAAATTTTCAGAAGAAGCTGAGCCTATTCTTTGCTCTTCCTCTTCCTTCTAGTAGCTGGGAGCTGAAAGTAATTAGAGTAGTAGAGCCTGGGTCCTTGAGTCACCTCATAGAAGAGAGCCACCCACCAAATAGGAATACCCACTTTGGACCGCAGTCAGAATGAGAAATCAGCTTCTATTGTGCTAAAGCAACTGACACTTTGGGGTTTACTTGTCACCGCAGCTAACTACTGAACATACTACCCATAATACTTTTGCAGAGGAGGGTCTGAATACCCTGTATGTGGAAGATTACCCACCGGAATCTTAAATGCTCTTGCTTTTAATCATTGATAGTGAAAATTATTCTCGCCTTAAAAAATCACAATGTGAGTCCAGCCCCTGTTAGAAGTCAACACCAACCTCAAGGAAATGGCAGGGGGCCTCAATGAAGTTTCACTTGAATTCCTGTCAAAGCTGGTTGAGCCAGTGGGCACAGGCACAAGTGAGACAAGCTAGCCAGGTGCCATTCACTTGAGATTCAGGGGCAGTAAGCTCCAGCTGTAGTGAAATGTGTAGAGGGACCGACACTGCCCTCCTCTCACCTGACTCCCTTGTCCGGCCGCGCACCAGCTCACTCCACGGCCCGGCCCCGATGGCATTGAAGGCCTGCATCTGCAGCTCATACTCTGTCCACTCCTCCAGCTCTTCGATTGTGAGCTCCCTTTCCAGCCGGTCATTGACAACTTGGGTCAGGGTTGAAGATGGGAAGTCTGAGCGCCAGTATTTAACCCTGTAGCCCACAGACTCAGGGTTCCCATTGTACTGGGAGTCGGGCAGAGGCTGGAAGTCAATGGTAAATCTGTGATGAATCCACACATGAAAACTGTCACTTTTCAGGGTCTCAAAGGATGGACCTGACTTATGGGGCCAATTGCATAGAAAGCATTTTTGTTGGGGAATATCTTTAGAACTTTCTATTCTATTTTTCATGAAACTTTGCTTCTTTTTAATTAAATAAAACCTTCTAAGTAACTTTGGCTGGACATAATTTCTTTTAATACATTTTGGCTTGATTTTGTGGGGAGATGTTCTGATTAAACACTGGTCTGGCTGTCTTACAAATACTGAGTATTGGTTCTATGTTGACTGAGCTTAAAGACTTACAGGTCCAGCACCAACCACCATCTGCATTTCAGCCCCTGAAGAGCAGCTCTGAGTTCCAAGAAGAAAGTGAGTAATGCTAGTCATTAATGAGATGCCCTAGATCCTATGGTAATTGTAAAGTATAATACTTTTCGGCTTAACAATGGGATTAGTTTTGACGGGAAAAAGCCAAGACTAAGGAGCCACAATAAGCTCTGGATTCCCAGGCATGCCGGGCCCTGCAGCTCAGATTCTTGGCTCCCCACTTACCACCCAGCGCAGCCGCAGGCTGGTCTCGCTAGCAGTTCGGACTGTGATGCTGGTTGGGGCCACATCAGGTGGGGCCTGCAGAGTCTGGATGACCCGGGACGACTGGCTGAAGGGGCTTGGGCCAACAATGTTCACTTGTTTCATTCGAAATCTAAAAACCACAGACAAGGGTTATTCTAAATCAAAAGGCAATTAAAAGAAACACACACACACACACACACACACACACACACACACACACACACAAGATAAAACAAAAAATCATGGCTGTTTCTCAGGGGAGGGCTCAAGTATATGTCTACCTGTATGTAAAGACCATTGTTGTTCAGAGCCGGGCGTGGTGGCGCACGCTTGTAATCCCAGCATTCGGGAGGCTGAGACCAGAGGATCCGGGTTCGCGGCCAGCCTCAGCTACCTAGTGAGGCACTCCACAACTTAGTGAGACTCAGTTTCAAAATAAAGAATAAAAAATAGGGCTGGGGGTGTAGCTCGGAGGTAGAATGCCCCTGAGTTCAAGTTCAATCCCCAGTACCGCAAAAAAAAAAAAAAAAAAAGATCATTGTTCAAAGATACATTTCTTACCTAGTTTCATTAAAAATGCTAATTACATATGTGGCTCTCTTCCTGAAAAGCCTTCGAAGAATGGTGAGTTTCTTGCAACTCAATGAGGTTCAGTTTCCAAATGGAACATAAAGGAATGGGTAGATGGCCAGCAACCAACTTGGTTGCATTGAAGATTTAAGCTTAGAGTGACCCCAGGTGACTAAGGTTCAAGTAACTATTGAATAGAATGGAGTGTCACAGTGTGGCTACCACATGGAAGTTTGGGGTCTTTTTAATGACCAAAGGCATCTCCCACACCCCATTTTCTCCTGGTTCAGGAGAACAGCAATGGCCCCCAATCCACACCCTGGCACCTAACCCAACTCATGTCTGTGGGACCTTCAGCAACTCAGACACCCTGTTTCCTCATTTATAAAGCTTGGCAGAGCTCAATGTCTTTCTCTTTTTTATTTTTTTAAAAATTGAGTACATTGTAATTTTACATCATATTGGGGTACAGAGTGTAAAAATACATGCACAATAAGACCTCAAAAGCTCAGAAAATTAAAACAAGAATTAATGAGTGAGATTGCATTAAATTAAAAAGCTTCTGTGCAGCAAAAGAAACCATCAAGATTCTACAGAGAGAGCCTACAGAATGGGAAAAAATCTTCACCACCTACCCATTGGACAAGGGTCTAATATCTAGAATATACAAAGAGCTTAAAAAGCTTAATACTAAAAAACAAATTAACCAATTAAAATATGGGCAACCAAACTGAGTAGACACTTTTCAAAAGAAGAAATGAAAATGACCAACAAATATATGAAAAAATGTTCATTATCTTTAAACATCAGGGAAATACAAATCAGTATCTTTCAAGCTTTGCCTTAATGCTTTCTGATAGTCTCTTCTTTATTTACATATATGACTATTTGATCTGAATTTACATACAATAAACATTCTTACCACTGACACACACATGTTTATTACAGAGGTTCCCTAAATTTACACAACTATAAGCTATAAAAAACTGATCTCTGATCAGTATCTGACATTTGAAATAATTATACAGCTTCAGCTAATTTTGCATGGAAAGTCTTGAATCCCAGCAGCTCATTTTAAGATAAACGTTTTTCTCTAAAAATGAATGTATTGTGTCTTGATTCATCTGCTCTAAGCTTAGGGAAGGTGTTAAAATGAATAGACGCTAAAAAGTCTCTCTCATTAGTTTTTTTTCACACTAACTTTGGTATTGTACTGAAAAATATTCTTTCACAAAGATGTAATTTCACCTTTTACTCCCTGAATTAGTAATTCTTATTCTTTCATTCCCTGATCTCATGAAATGTATCCATCCTCGCAGAACAATGACATTATCAAACTCAACATCTGGTGATAACTGGAAATTTCATCTCCTTCAATGATCTTACGGGAAGTTATAACATCACTAACAGCTCATGATCACTCTACCCTTTCTTAAGGCCAAGGATTTACTGCCCGGATAAGTTTCAGGATCAAGAAGCAAAAGGTTAAATGGCATGTTAAGTGGTTGATTAGTGAGACTAGCAACTCCTGGGTCCCGGAAGGGGGAAGCAGAAGGATATACCCAGGACATCTGCTTTGTTTGCACACAGCATGTTAATAGTCCCAGGAGGAGCCGGGCGTGGTGGCACACGCTTGTAATCCCAGCATTCGGGAGGCTGAGACCAGAGGATCCGGGTTCGAGGCCAGCCTCAGCTACCTAGTGAGGCATTCCGCAACTTAGTGAGACTCGGTTTCAAAATAAAGAATAAAAAATAGGGCTGGGGGTGTAGCTCGGAGGTAGAATGCCCCTGAGTTCAATCCCCAGTACCGCAAAAAAAAAAAAAAAAAAATAGTCCCAGGAGGGCTTAGAGCTCTGTAAGGAAAAGCACCACGTTTCTGTGGCCTGTGGTTCTTGGTTATTATACCAAATATAATAGCAAGCCTTTTCTATAGGGCACTCACTGGCTGGCTAGTACTGATAGGAAGACATAGCCAGTATAACAGCTGAGAATAATCTCCCATGAATAATACTCAAGTGTGCATCTTTCATGATCCTTCAGGTTTTGATTTACTATTGATTGCTACTTGAAAATTTCTATATACGCATCTGGTTTTATGATTACAGCAGAAGCCACCCTCTTGAAATGTCAGTGCATGCTCCTGCAGAGGCACTCTGTGGGCAGTTCTCACCTATAGTGGGTGTAGGGTGTGAGGTTTGGGATCTCCAGTGTCTGGGCATCAGGCTCATTCTCCTCCTCGTAGAGGCTGACCCACTCCTCCTCATCACCAATAGCTCCAACCTGTGGAAAGAGGAATGAGACAGGTGGACAAGCCGTAGGGATGCTGTGTGCTGTGTGCTGCTGTGGGGAGGGGCTGGGCAGAGCCATCACACCCCCACACCTGGGGAAGCGGGGTCTGATATATCCCTCCACGCCTTAGATTCACAACCCTTGTCATTTCCACCATTCAGCCTGGGTGGGTTTTAGTCCAAAGCTCATGGTCAAGGGTGGGCCCTGGAAGAGGGGAAGCTGAGGGTGAATCCTCTGAGGCTTAGAGAACAGTGGTGATGAAGAGGACTGTCCATGCCAATTTGTCCTTCCTCCCACTTGATAGGACACAAAGAGAGGCCCAGAGAGAAAAGGCTTGGCCAGGCTGCCACAATGGGCAGTGATAGTGCTGTGGTCCAGAGCCGGTTCCTCCACTCGCTGACCTCGGTCTCTCTGCACATCTACCTGGATCATCTGTTCACAACATAGACACAAAGACTCCACTGCTGGTGCCCAGCATAAAGAAAGCCCTCAGTGAGGAATGAGGCTTCTGCCCTGGGAGTCAGACCCAGCAGACCTTCCCTTTCAACATTTAAAAGAATCACCCCAGGACATTGCTGATTGGGGAAGAGACATCCCCTGCACACAGAGCACACAGAGACCGGCTTTTCCCTATTCTGCTGACAAGGATCCTGCAGGGTGTCCTCTGAGCCTCCCACTGCCCTGCCTCCACATCCACCTCTCTCAGGTCCTGGGTCTTCCCAGTGCTCTATCTCTTGCTAGTTTCATACCGTTTCTGTGAACTGCCCAACCCATTGGCCTGATGTGGTAGAGTTTTCATCTCCTGTCCCCAGCCACATGCCTCACTCTGTCTCGTTACTGAAACCCCACTGCCCAATGTGGCTTCTCCTTCTGCCCACACTGATCTGACCATGCCTCTCCTCCCACCTTGCCAAGGACACATAGGCCTGTCCCAGCCAGAGAAAACAGGGGTCTCAGGTCAGCCATAGGGCCCTTAGAGTTCTGCAGGAAGGTTCCGGGCCTCAAGTGGCCATGTGATCCTAGGGACCCAGGAGACACACACGTAGGTCAGGCTGTCAGCAGAGAGTGTGGGGGGCCAAACAATCTGGCCAAGCCAGGACCAGCCAGCACCCTGGCATTTAACACTTCAAAAGTGACTTAAACGACAGCACAGGAGTCGTGCTCATTAAGGCTGCAGAGGAAACCAAGCTGGCAGGTGGCCAAGTCATGCAGGGTGGCCTGAGATTTCAAAATGACCTTGGTAAACTGCAGAAATGAACACGAAGGACAAGGAGGAGCTGGTAAACACGAGCATTGGCAGCCCATTTCCCAAAGAAAATGAAAAGCAAAGCACAAAGCTCTAAATGCGCTAAATTAAAAACATGAAAGTAGTTGGCGGCTCTTTGAAAAATTAAATGAAGCCAGGTGAGGTGGCACACAACTGTGATCCCAGTACTTGGGAGGCTGAGAGAGGAGGATCACAGGTCCAAGGCCAACCTCGGTAACTTAGTAGGGCCCCCTTAGAACTTAGTGAAGTCCCGTTTCAAAATAAAAAAAATAAAATAGGGTTGAGGGTGTAACTCAGAGGTAGAACGCTCCTGAGTTCAATCCCTAATACCACGAAAAATAAATAAATAAACAAATAAATAAATGTAGAGTACATGTGGCCCACCATTTCCACCTCTGGTATATATACAGAAGGACTGAAGAAATGCACTCTGGCTATTACCTGTATACACATGTTCACACATGAATGGATGGACAAGTCTATCCTATCCACATGGTGAAACATGATTCAGTCATAATGAGGAAAACGTGCTGATTCATGTTATCATGTGAACAAACCTCAAAAACATCCTAGGAATGAAAGAGGCCCGACCCTGAGTCTACACAGTATAAGATCCCACTTTATGAACTATCCAGAACAGGCCATTCCACAGAGACAGCGTGCAGCATGATGGCTGCCGGGGCTGGGGAGAGGGGAATGGGGAGTGACTTATTTAGTACAGGGAGAGGCATCGGGGGAGGGGGATAAAAATGTTTTGAAACTAAATAGAGATGGTGGATAGACAACACTATGAATCTACTAACTAGAGAATTGTATTCTTTTTTTTTTTTTTTTTTTTTTTTTTTTGCGGTACTGGGGATTGAACTCAGGTGCATTCTACCTCCAAGATATACCCCCAGCCCTAGTTTTTTATTCTTCTTTATTTTGAAACCGGGTCTCACTAAGTTGCGGAGTGCCTCACTAGGTAGCTGAGGCTGGCCATGAACCCGGATCCTCCGGTCTCAGCCTCCCGAATGCTGGGATTACAAGCGTGCGCCACCACGCCCGGCTCCAATTGTATTCTTTAAAATGATTAATTCTATGTTTTGTGAATTTCGCCTCAATTAAAAAAGAAACATTAAAGTAAATGTGGGATGCTGGCCAAAAACACTTAGTGGAATAAAGATCTGGAGGTCAGAGTGGATAGCGAGTAGCCCTGGATTCTATGCAGCAGCAAGGCAGTCCAAATGGGCGAGGATGAGGACACCATGCAGCTTGTGTGTGGAGGAGGAGGAGTCAGGGCAGGTGTTCTTGTATCTCTGCAGTCCAGTTCTCAGCACCCCAGCTCTGGGGAGGAAGATGCCTGGTGAGTTCAATTCACCTCCAAGTCCCCAGGTGTGACTATGGATACCTGTTTACCTTTGCAAAGCAACACCCATCTTGCTCTGTCTCTGTCCATCCAGCTCCACCCTTTCAACCTCTTCCCTGAAAGAAAGCTGGGGTTCTCGGTGTTAGGGCTCTGGTGAGTGCTCCCTGCCCTCCTGTTCCTGCTCCTCCCTTGATGCCTAACAAGTTTGATTCAATCTGTTTGCCTTGCTGGCTCTGGACACATTTGCTGTGGGGTCTGGGTGCTACCCTGAGCCTGTGGACATCCCTGCCTGCTCAGGTGCTGAGCAGTCACGGTGCTCTTGGCCATATAGGTGACTGCAGGGTCAGTGCTGGTCAGGGCAACAAATCTGGGGTTCAAGGCCATTCTACACACATGACTGAGATTAATGGAAGGGAACTGGCAAGATGAGATGCCACCCAATGGAGAGAGAGAGAGAGAGAGAGAGAGAGAGAGAGAGAGAGAGAGAGAGAGAGAGACCACTGGACTTTGGAAGGGCAGGAGAGCAGGGGGAAGCATGGCAAGAGGCAGCTGAGCTGCTCTTCCAACAAGGGTCCTGCAGCTCCATCTGCGAAGCTCTCTGGAAACAAGTTATGCTGCTCAGGGTGGGGAAGCTGAGGGGTCACATTCCTCCCCCTGCATGGGGGAGTTTTGGGAGAAAGGGATCCTTCCCTTGATGGTCCTATTGTCATGGTCCCACAGATGGCCTCTAAGCTGCCTGCTAGGGAGGGAAAGGTTAATGGTAAGGCTTTGGTTTTGCCAAGCATGACCTGTAATAGCAAGGCTATGACCAAATGGATGGGGACAATAGAGAATTTGCTGAAGCTGATCCAAGGTCGAACATCCCTGCCCTGCCCATCCTGCTCAGCCTCCCTTGTTGTAAAACACAGATATGGATGGCGGCCAGATTCTTGGCTAGCTCAGGTGGATGCCACCTGGCTCCATGTGTTCTGCCTGCCACTCTCCCTGCAATCCTGGCTCATCATTACCTGAGGGCACCACGTGATCTTAAACACCTGTCCCCTGCAGACACTTGCGCTCTCCTTTCTCTGAAACATCCTTCTCCTCTTGCCCTTCTCTAGGCAACTAAAAGCCTTTAGGAAGCCCCTATGAACAGCAGCTCCTGTGCCCTCTGTCCCCTCCATGAACAATGGCCCCCTGTCCCCTCTGTCCCTCTGACCAGGCTGCTGGAATGTGGCGTTGTGCTCTCAGGCCGTCTTCTACGTTCCTCTTACACAATGCTGATCACATTCATCAAAGCAATGATTTAAAAACATGGCCCGTACAAGTCCAGTGTGTATAGAGGAGTTATTTTGCTCATTAGTGAGAGAACCAGTAGGATACGAAACTATTTTGGAGAATTCAAGAATCAACGTAAGAGCCAGTGGAGGAAATAATGCCAAAATAAGATGCAAAAGTTAGAAACAAAACCAGTTACAAGAGCAACATTTAACTGTAATTTCTGGCTCAGCAACTTTCAATCTTTGCTAATCAACAAACAGCAAGTCCAATGCAATTGTATTCCATAAGGCAGATGACTTGCAGGAAGCTTACCAAACAAGGCTCTACTAAGTCTGCCAAATCTAGCCCATTTCCTATTTTTGCTAATAAAGTTTTATTGGAACACAAGCCCTACTCATTAGCTAGTGTGTTGCTGATGGCTACTTTCATGACTCCACAGCAGGGCTGTATAGTCACAGCTGAGACCATCTGGCCAGGAAAGCTGAAAGGATTTACTATCTGGACCTTTATAGAGAAAGCACCAATGAGCCGGGTGTGGTGGCGCAGGCTTGTAATCCCAGCATTCGGGAGGCTGAGACCGGAGGATCCGGGTTCGAGGCCAGCCTCAGCTACCTAGTGAGGCACTCCACAACTTAGTGAGACCCGGTTTCAAAATAAAGAATAAAAAAATAGGGTTGGAGGTATAGCTCGGAGGTAGAATGCCCCTGAGTTCAATCCCCAGTACCGCAAAAAAAAAAAAAAAAAAAAAAAAAGAAAGCACCAATGCCTGCTTGCCTGTGCCATCCAAATGGCCCCAGGCAGTCTATCCCTGCTTCCCTGCTCACTTCCCAGCCATCCTGCCAGGCGGTTACTCTCCTTTGCTGCAAGCGCATGCAGGCACAGGGTCTTACTAACTACTTGTCTTGAGCATTTCCCCCAGGGACCAGCCTGAACTTAGTGCTCAGCCCTGTATGTTTAACACACGAACAAACATACCAATGACCATGGGAGTGATTTAAAAATCAGCACTGGAAATGCTCTGAAAGCAAATGATTACCCCAAATGCAACTTTCCTTATAGACCTCTGGGGGAGGAACTTCTGTTTCCACAATAAAAGGTTTACATCTTTATCTGAAGAGACCAGGACTCTTCAATCCTTGCTGGGCTCCTTAGGCCTGCTAGTTAGACTTTAAGACCACAGCAATGGAGTGTTCTGGAAGGAACTTGCCACTCACTGACAAAGCTCTGGACACAGTGAGACAGAGCTCTTTAAAGATAAAACAAATCGAAGCTCCCGTGGGGAAGCTGGGATTGTGAAAGGCTTTTTCCCCTTCTTCTTTTAAAGCTAACAAACAGCTCTTTATAATACTTATTACAAAAGCAGAAATGCCACACATCTCAAATGCCACTCAGCAGGAGGCAAGTCCTTCTTCCCCATTAAGAGACACACTGTCCCTCTGGTCCTCCACTAAAGCGACAGGAGTGTCTGCCCTATGGTGCTGCACTGCAAGGAGGCTGGTGGCTCGCTTGCCCCCAGGTCTAGCCTGTACTGGGCACCTGCTGGCCAGGAGGTTGGGTCCCTCTGGGCACCTGCATTCATTGAATAACTGGAGGTCCTGGACCCTCCACCTCTGCCAAGTGGGTTGTCCTATGAGAACTGGAGTTGTGTACCAGGAAAGCGGCTTGGCTCAGCCAGGCCTCTGGAAAGTCTCCAGGGAGCTGGTGGCCTGTGAAGGACCTCCAGTGTTCCTGCCAGGGTTCAATGGCCACTCAGGACAATCATTAACCTCATCCAGGAGGCAATCCTGCAGGTGGAGAGGGAGTGCCGGAGACTGCAGCATGTGGGAGGAGGCGGGAAGGGCCGAGGAAGTAGCACTCCTTTCATCCGGAGCTAAGGAGAGGGGAAAAGACGCTCCAGAACTCCTTCCATGGAAACCTGCCAACTGAGCGCACCCTTCCTGGCTGAAACCCTGTTGTCAGCAGGAAAACCTGCATGTCTAGCAACTTCCACAGATACCCAGTACCTTCTTCTGAATGGAGCCCCCCACCCCCATGCCAGAGCCAAATGAAACTTCCCCAGAGGAGGTGTGCTGGAGGGCGTGGAGGCAGAGGGACAGATGGGGGTTTCTGCATGTGTGCTTCTGGGAAAAGTACAGCCCTGCCAGGAAGGGACTCAAAGCCTGTGAGGTCCTGAAGCCGCTTCCCCAAACAGATCCTGCAGCCTGCAAGCTAATGAGTTGTTAGGGGGCTTCTCCTTGGCACTTGAAAGACCTTAGCTGGTGAGGATGTTGCTGCTTTGAAACAGTCCCAAACTGGATTCCCCCAGCTCCTGCCTCCCACCTGCTGTTTTTCTTGGTTTGTTTGTTTGCACTATTTAACATTCTTTATACCTTCAGAAGAAGGAATGTGAAATGGATGCCTGGCTTTTCTGCCATGTTCTTTCCATTCTAAACTCTGCTCCTGGACTTCTTTGATACTGGGTCTCCCTCCAGCTTCCCGATGGTTTCTCCTGGTTCCTCCTCTGTGGCTCCCAACCTCCTGAAATGATGTCCATCTCTGCCCTCCTCCGTTCTGCTGGTGATGGCTGCTTCCCTGTGGCCTTGAGTGTCCTTCCACAAGGAGGACTGTGAGGCCCTCTCTATATTTGTCCATCTCAGAAGCTCTAAGCCTCGTCCTTGGACTATGTTGATGATCTAGCTCAGCAAATTAAAAAGAGAATGTGATGTCTTTGCTACCTTAAGCCAAACCAAAGGGCCAGGGCCACCCTGGTTGCTGGCCTCCCAGGCCCCCAACATGGTCACAGGTGAGTCAGCATCTCTGGTGAGCAGTTTGAAAACCACAGATCTCATAGTGTCCCTTGCAGGAACCACTTCGGAGGAGTCCTCCCCTTTGCCATGCACCCCACATAGGACAGCCTGATTCATGGTCCTGAAGAGCTGAAGGACAGTCTCAGAATTTTAAGGGCCTCTGAGCTCATAGCTGTGAGATGGGTCTCTGCCCATGTGGACAGCTCAGAGACGACCCCTCTGATTCCATCCGGGTTTCAGGGCTCCCATGGTTCTGCCCCTTTACCTGGCACAGGCTTTCCAAGTTCCACCCTACCTAATCTGCTGTGTCTTGGTCCATTTAGGCTGCTATGGCAAATACCACAGACTGGGTGGCTTACAGACAACAGAAATCCATTTTCTCCTGGTTGTGGAGGCTGGAAGTCTGAGACTGGGATGCCAGCCTGGTCAGGTTCTGCTGAGAGCCCTCTTCCAGTCTGCAGGGGCCAAGTTCTCCTTGAATACTTACATGGTTGAAAGAGGGTAAGAGGTCTCTGGGAACCTTTTGTTTTGTTTTATTATTATTGTTGTTATTAACTTTTTTTTTGGTACTGAAGGCTGAACCCAGAGGCATTCTATCTCCAAGCTACACTCCCAACCCCACTTTATTTGTATTTTTAAATTTTGAGACAGAGTCTTGCTAAGTTGCTGAGGCTGATCTTAAACCAACAATCCTGTGTGAGCCTCCCAAGTACTGGGATTACAGGAGTGTGCCACCACACCCAGCTGTGGAGTCCTTTTATAAGGGTACCAATCTCATTTGTGATGACATAATCCCTTCTTGAAGGCCCCACTCCTAATTCCATCACCAACACAGGAACTTGGGGAATAACAGACATTTGGTCCATAACACTTGTCTTCTCTCTCCTATAACCGTACATTTGGGGCAATCTATTCACCATCTTCCAAATGTGTTCCCCTGAAATGGCATCCCTGTCCCCATCCCATGCCTGCCTCAAGGGTCCTGCTCTTCCCTAGAGTCTGCTCCCCAGGAGGAGGCTTCTCCTGGGGGACATCCTGTAGCCCAGGACTGTCACTTTCCTGGAAGGCCCTGAAGCACTCTAGCCAGGGGGCCCTGGTGCTGAGCCTGAGTGCCCTGCAGACTTGGGGACAGTCTTGAGCCCCCTCTCCCGGCAGCCCTCAGGCCTCCTCTCATGCTCACGTGCACACTGCTGCTTCCTCCTCATCTGTCATCAACATCCAGGGGCTGACACTCGTGTCTATTCCCTCCCCTCTTAGGACACCTTCCCTGTCCACGGGGTAGGACTTGGGGCTACCTTCTCAGATGTAGGTGAGATCCTTTGCTCTACCACTTGTGACACGGAGAGTGAAGGGAGCAGCACAGACACCCCCCATTCCACCCAAAACCAGTAGAAGACCCACTGTGCCCTGCCTTGACACACCCATATCTCAGCTGGCTGGTCCTTAAAGCAAGGATGGCGGTGGTCACCCTAAAGCATCATCAGGAGACCCAGAGGGGACCAGGTGGGTGAAGTGTCCACACCACTCTCCCATGAGATGCACACAGCACACCTGGGCTCCCTAGCTCAGCAGCACAGTGTGCTGGAGTAGCAGTTGCTTCCCCTCTGGATCATGGGGAGCTGTGATCACTGCCACTTCCCAGGGTCACCAGAGACAGTCACACCACATAGATCGCCTGGGGGAAGATCAAGATGCAAAGTTCCAAGTATGGTTTCTACTGAATGTTATTGATTTGCATCACTGTAAAGTCCAAAAATCTTAACTCAATATATACTAAGTTGGGACCTGTCTGTATCTATACTGGCCATTCCTAAGCCCGCCTCCTTGCCTGGCTAGTTCCTTTCCTGCAGAAACCACAGTGAAGGCTCTAGCCTGCAGTACCCCCTCTCCATCTGCCCCCGAGCAGGGGAGGCCCCTTCTTGGGATCTTTGAGAACTAAACTCTCTCTTCAATGTCATTAGCTTTGTGGTATGTAGGTCTCACCATACTAGAATAAGAATGATATCATATTTTCTTTTTGTGTGTGTATGTGGTACTGGGAATTGAACCCAGGGGCATTCTACCTCTGAGCTACACCCCTCGCCCTTTTTATTTTTATTTTGAAACAGGATTTCACTAAGTTGTGGAGGGCCTCACTAAATTACTGAGGCTGGCCTCAAACCTTTGATCCTCCTCTCTCAGCCTCCCAAGTACTGTGTGAAATCACATTTTATTTATTTATTTATTTACTTACTTACATACTTACTTTTGTGGTACTGGGGATTAAATCCAGGGGCATTCTACCTCTGAGTTACATCCCCAGCCCTATTTTATTTTTATTTTGAAACAAGGTTTTGCTAGGTTGACGAGATTCTCACTACTTGCTGAGGCAGTCCTCAAACCTGTGATTCTCCTGTCTCAGCCTCCCAAGCACTGGGATTACAGGTGTGCACCACCACACCCAGCTCGAAATCACATTTTAAATAGCAGATGCTATGCCTGTAATCCCAGTACTTGAGAAGCGGAAATAGAAGGATCACAGGCTCAAGGCCACTCTCAGCAACTTAGCCTGACCCTGTCTCCACGTGAAAAGTAAAACAGAGCTGCTAGAGCTGGGGGTGTAGTTCAAGGGTAGAATAATACTAGGTTCAATCTCTAGTACCAACATAAGACAAAATAAAATAAAATACCAGGTTCTATGCAACTTCCTCTCTCTAGGTCTCTCCATTCTCTCTACCTGGCACTCCTCCTTCCCCTCAGGCCCATCTGACATTGCACCTCCCTGATTGTCCTCGACAGCTGCTCAGCTGCTCCCCACACTCTCTTAGCCAGGATCCGTCATGACAGTCCTCATGAATCTCATCGGGACCAATCATTAGATGACATCTCAACCCACAAACCTTCTCCAAAGAACTGTGAGCTCCTGGAGGAACTCAAAGTTTCTCACCTTTGTACTCTAGCATGATCCCCCCAAACAATAAAACCTATAAAACAGTAGGTGTTTAATAAATGTTTGCCAGATGAATGGATGGATAAATGAAACAAACATAAAACCTAATGACCAGAAAAATGAAACATAGAGACAAATCTAAAATTCCAAAAGGAGAACTAGGAGGAAAAGATTAGAGCACAGAGAAGTCCTCAAAAAGAACAGGAAAATATTACTCTCGAAAAATTTAATTTGGTTTGACACTAGTGATTTATGAATACAATTGACCTCTGTTTCTTGGAGACAACGTCTGTAGTGAAATGCTTCCCGTGGTCCTACTTGAGTTGTCACTTATGCTGCAGTATTTTCTTCCACTGCATAGTTTCGAGGGTCCCCTAATAGGACCTAAAAGGATCTGATGGGCTGATGAACAAAAAGGCCACTTTAAACCAATCATCCCATACAGATTTCCTATGCTGGTCAAGGAAGATGAGAGAAAAGTCATTGTAAAGGTGTTATTACAGACAATCAAGGAAACAATAAACATTGTGAAATATCCGAGTGTGTATTTCACTGTCACCTGTCACCATAGCACCTAAACGCTTAGGCAGAGACATTATAACAGAACAAAAGCTGAAGCCCGTCTTGGCAAATTTACCCAGATGACCACATTATTATTGAAGGACCCATTAGAGCTGATGACAGCTCTCCCATGCATATGTGGCAGACTATTCAAAAAATAATGTCACTCTTTCTCCTCCTGTTATGAAAAAGAAATTTGGCTCTATCAGACTTTATTACAATTGCAATGCTGACAGATACTTATCATAGGGCCACAAACAGCCCTAAGTCCACGATAAGGAAAGGAAGAGATCTGACTGGAAATTAGAAATCCCCAACTACAGATCTTTTTTTTTTTTTTTTTTTTTTTTTTTTTTTGCGGTACTGGAGATTGAACTCAGGGGCATTCTACTTCTGAGCTACACCCCCAGCCCTATTTTTTATTCTTTATTTTGAAACAGGGTCTCACTAAGTTGCAGAGGGCCTCACTAGGTAGCTGAGGCTGGCCTCAAACCAGGATCCTCCGGTCTCAGCCTCCCAAATGCTGGGATTACAAGCGTGTGCCACCACGCCCCGCTCCAACTACAAATCTTGAAGTGAGGAGGCAGACATATGTGGCCTCTCAACCCTGGAGATGCAACGCTGGGGTTTCAGTCAGGTGGACAGGTAAGGAATCAAAGGAAATGGTTTTAAAGGAGGGACTCTCAGTTTAGTAGGCTGGGATATGACTGTGCCCAGCTGACATTTGTGCAACGATCCGTCTACCCCTCAAGAGGCATTTCCTGGCACCATCCTTGTGCATACCAGGCCCTGTTCTCCATTCTGGGGCCAGAGCTGAGACCTGCACAGCAAGGTATCTACTTTTATCAAACGCATGCTCCTGAGAGAGAGAGGTAACTAAGCAACAAAACACAGGAGGACATTTCTGTGACAAAATGGGGCCCCAGGGAGAGTCACTGGGCCCCCTGGGGCTGTTTCACAAAACAGGTGAATCCATAGTTCGCAGTCAGCCCCAGTTGCATCACCTATGTGCCTGCTATGGGCTGGGCAGCGTCAGGCAAATCCCTCTGCAGAGATGGGCTTCCCAGCCCCCAACCCCAGCCAGGTGGAGCCCAGGTACTCAGCAAGCTGGTCAGCAAAGCCCCCTTGCCTGTTCATGAAGTTAACTGCTTCGGAAAAAAGGAGACAGGGATAGCTGGATTTGACATTTTTTCAGCTATGGGATTTTGTGGTTCCAATTGGGTATGTGGCAAAGAACCATCTGAATTCTCTGCTGCCATACTGAGTGTTTGAGGCCAGGCTGCTTCCTGGCCCTAGGACCTTGGGGCTCTCCCTGGGCTGTGAATACTTACACTCTTTGGGAACTTAGCCCACTCTGGAAGCCGACACAGCAGCCTCAGCACCTCCTGCCTTCCCTCTGAGCTCCTGGGGCCTGGTCTGAGACACATCCCGTGGGCCTGGGTCTGCCCTGGCAGCCTACTTAGTTTCTCAGGTGTTTTTTAAGGCTCAGCCCCATGTTAACTCCCAAGACATCTCCCAAGGAATGGAGTCTTTTCTGTACAGCCTTCTTTGAAGCTACTTGCCTTGACTTTATTATTTTATGATGAGTTTCAATTTATTAAGTGCCTAATATGCGCTAGTCCCAGGCTAAATCTTTAAGTGCATCCTTATCCTCCTAACTTTGTGATGGAGAAACTGGAGCTTGAAAATATTTCCCTCTCTTCTCCACATGCCTGGCTGTCCAGTCCCTGTTCCTTAACCCTTGCTGGCCAGGCAGCTCTGATGGACACTCTCACCTTGTAACAGTCATTTGCCTGGAGGAGGGCCCACTGCTAAAGTGCCTACTGGACATGGACATGGTGGTATATGCTTGTGATCTTAGTACTTGGGAGGTTGAGACAGGAGGATTACAGGTTCAAAGTCAGCCTTAGGGACTTAGCGAGACCCTATTTCAAAGTAAAAAATAAAATGGGTCTGGGGGTACAGTTCAAAAGTAGAATGCTCCTGGATTAAATCCTCAATATGCCCATACTAACAAACAAAAAATTAATTAATTAACTAATTAATTAAAAAGTAAATAAAGTGCCTACTGTACTTTAATAGTTAGTTAGCCCACTCCTTCCTTGGCCTTGCCCATGGCCACATAAATCAGGCAGGCCTAGATGGTTCCATTCTGTAAATGGTAGACCCAGTTAAGATAGAACTCTAACAAACAGAAGGCAGTGTGTAGGACCTGAGCCTCTTAGTCCAAAGAATCTTAGGCATTTCAAAGCATCAACATTGCCTCCTATTTTTTTTTTTTTTTATTTTTGAGGATTGAACCTGTGATCCTCTTGACTCAGCTTCCAGAATCATTGCCAATTTGCCGTGTGTGTGTGTGTGTGTGTGTGTGTGTGTGTGTGTGTGTGTGTGTGTATTACTAGTGATTGAATCTAAGGGCATTCTACCTGTGAACTACACCCCCAGTCTTATTTTCTTTTTAACTTTGAAATAGGATCTCACTAAGTTTCCGAGACTGGTCTTGAACCCATCATCCTCCTGTCTCAGCCTCCCAAGTTCTGAGGTTACAGGTGTTTGCCAGCTCCAATTTGTGTTACTTCTTTCCTTCCTTCCTTCCTTCCTTCCTTCCTTCCTTCCTTCCTTCCTTCCTTCCTTCCTTCCTCCCCCCCCTTTCTCTTTTTCTTTCCACTCTTCAGAGAACAAAACTGAAAATACAGATAGATGCTCCCTGATTTATGATGGGATCAGTCTCTATAAACCAATTCTAAGTTGAAAATGACTTCAGTGGAAAACACATTTAAGACACCTGACCTACCACATGCCACTGCTTAGCCTGGCCTGCCCTCTGTGTGCTCAGAACACTCCCACTGGCCTACAGTTGGGCAAAACTATCTAACACAAAGCTTAGTTTATCATAAAGTGTGGACTAGCTCACGTACACGCATAGATAGGCATTTTGTAGATATAGTGGAATGTAGAAACACAAAACATAATATCCAAAAAACCACTGGCAGCACAGAGCACTGAATAACACTGCTTTTCACCACCGTGAAAGTGAAGAATCCTAAATTGAACCACGGTAGGTTGGAGACTGTGGTTACCTTCACAGGGAAGTGGACCCTTGAGAGAGACATTTTAGGAGGGTTATCTGTGCACACGTGCCCCCTTTGCTCTCCAAGGGAAGGTCTTCATAAACCAGCCTCCCAGAGGCCTGGCCCTGGGCCTTGGCCCAGCCCAGGGCCCATCAAGAACTCAGCTCATGGGGGCCAGGTGCAGGAGTGGACAGGGGCAACCCAGGTAAAGGGAGCAGAGGGGCTCCCATCCCCGAACCCTTGGGCAACACAGTTGGTGTGAATCCAACGTAAAGGCCAGTGTTCCTGGTGGCTTAGGCAGAAGGGGACACCATGGGTGAATGGCTGTCCACTTCCAACAGGAGACACACACAGACAGGCTCCTGTGCAGAGGGAACACTTTCCCTGGATCTCACCCCTGGGGAAAATGTATTGCAAGAGGCTTTGGTTAAAGGGCACATTAGGGAAACAGAAAGCCTCGTCCATTTCATGTTTAGCCCACAAGATGTGCTCACAGGTGAGTGCATCAGCAAACAGTGCCACCCGATCCCTGGGCGCACCTCACACCCAGGAGACAAGAACCATAACACTCCAGAGGGCAACCTTAGCATCTGCAATGTTGTACCCGGGGACACCTGGGCATCGGCCGCTCCCTATCCACTGCTCCTTAGTTACCGGGAGAACAGCGTGGAACAGACTCCTGCTTTATTAGTCCATAACACTCTCTAAAACAGCTCCTTTTAAGAAAATGGCTGCCATTATGCACAAATAAGCACTAAGTGGGCTTTTTTCCCCCCTTTGCTTTCCATTTTCAGAGTCGAAACAGTTTTATCTATACCCAAAGTGTTTCCACTAGCATCTTCATTACTGAGAACCCTGCCCAGAGCAGCCTTTGGAGAAGACGGGGTGCTATTCTGGCTATCAGAGCAGAGCAAATGGCCGCGCGGCAGGGGCTTACAGAGGGGCGCAGGCGAACGCAGCACAAACAACATGTAACATTTGCATTCTCCCCTCTACGGTGCACCATAAAAATGCGGAAGAGATGTTATGCTCACTCTGCAGTCAAAGGCTACTAATTAAGTGAAGCATCACCGAACCAGTTATACCTATAAAAGCTCTCTCTCTCTTTTTTTTTTAACCCACATCTGAGCATCAATGTACTCAGAGCCTTTCAATGAGCTCCTCCAATGGTGAGCATCTTTTATCCCCTAATTCACTGAGGATAACTCACGCCCTAAAACCTTCTTGGTGCATGCAAAAAAAAAAAAAGTCAGAATTTAAAGGAAACTTAACTGCCAAGAAGATGTGACTGTAAAGTAGATCAAAGGAAAGTGAAATAAAGGCTACCACCACAAGCGTCTTGGGAGCAGTCCTTCAGTCCTTGCTCCCAGGAGGCTGCCCTGAAGCCCTGCCTGGGTAACACTGAGGGGCTGGAGATGTGGCTCCTGCATCGTCCCTGTCACAGGTCCTCCACAGCCACCGCTGGATTTGCACACTCTTTCCTCAGTGTCCCCTGGCAGCCTAGCCAGTCTTACTTAAGTCACCTGGGTTTTATGTTACACAGATTCATTCTCTTTGGGTTGAACAACTTGGTCTAGTTTTCCATCATCTACTAAATAATCCTGAGAAAAATCTTATGATCTGACATGGCAAAGGTGAGCATGACTATCCAGTTTTAGCCAAACCAATCCCACTTTCATTGAGAACTGTCTTTACTCCTCCAGAAGGTACATTAGTGTACCTGTCCATTTGAAAACAAACGAATGGCCTCTCTTTAAACACAGTCAGAGATGCTTTACTGTTAGACCAGTATCTACAGACTAAGGCAGATAATGCTATGGCCCATCTAGGGGGAGAGTAACTGCAGCTCGCCCCTCCTGACTCTTGGCATCAGGTCTCTTTTTGATTATTTTTTAACTGGGGATTGAACCCAAAAGCATTCTACCAATGAGTTACAACCCCAGCCCCCCCCCCCCCCCTTTTTGTTTTGAAATAGGGTCATACTAGGTTGCTGAGAATCTCACTAAGTTTCTCAGGCTGGTCTTGAACCTGCAATCCTCCTGTCTCAGCCTACTAAATACTGGGATTACAGAGGCATATCACCCCCCCCCACCTGGGTCCAGGCTCTTTTGATGACCTCCCTCCTGTCTTCCCCTCCCCCCAGGCCTTTGCCACATCCCGGCTCATTCCCTAGGCAGTTCCCCATGGACAAGTTCCTAATCTCATATCACAAGTGGTGATATGAGAACAAACAGCTCAGGCTTTGGGAGTGGGAGAAGGGGCTGGAATCTCTGCCAGTTGCTTCCTAGCCATGTGGCTATAGGTGAGTTGTCAGCTGGGTTCTGTAGCTGTGAAACAGGAATGATAACACCTGTCTGACAGGGTGCTGAGAGAGGATGACTGTGTGATATTTACTTCTCTAAGATACACACATACTGCTTTCTATAGGGTTGAGGCACCTTCCAGAGCAAATTTCCTCTGAGAAACCTGCCAACCCCTCAGGGCAGCATGGGCTTCATCCCCGGCCCCTCCTCCATCGCCTCTGCTGGAGCCAGCGCTGGTTCACCACCTCCTCTCCAGACAGTCTTGGTGAATTCACTGGTACAGGCAGGCTCTGGTGGCACCCCTAAAGCCCAGTGTCCTGAAAGGCCAAGCAATGGGGCCCTTGAGGCTGTCACTGGTATGGATGAAGCCTTCCAAAACATTCTACTAGTAACATCCTTCAAAGGAATGCAAGACAAGCTCAGGCTTTCTCTGCTGTCATAATACTCCATGTCCCTCTTCCAGGTTCTCATTCAGTAGCTGTCTGTTGGTGGAATCAATCCAGATGTTTGAAGGAAAAAGCCATCTCTACTATGCGGCACAAAGATTCAACAGAGAAGTCACATCTGCGTGCATGCTCCACAGGGTGACGACCATTCAGAGTCTCAAAGTACCAAGGAGACGCTCAGCAATTTACCACCTTCCACTCCCCCTCTCCACCATGACCAGTTCCTAAAGAGCAGGAGGCACAGCCACAGTTTTACCTCTGGTGTTTGGGACTAAGTTTCTTTTTTTTTTTATATATAGATGAACAGTTACTATCTCTCTGGGACTATTAAAGCAGAAATGATTCAGGTTATGAGCTTTAGGGGGGGAAATTTCTCTTTTGGTTTTAAAGTATCAACTATTTGTACTGCTGCCAGAAGTTTTAGATTTGTTGCAGATTTTTGTTTGTTTATTTTTGTGGGACTGGGGATTGAACACAGAGCAATTCTATCTCCAAGCCACACCCCTAGTCCTTTTTCTAACTTTTGTTTTGAAACAGTCTCACTAGGTTGCTGAGGCTGGCCTCAAACCTGTGATCCTCCTGTCTCTGCCTCCCAAGTACTGGGATTACAGGCATGCACCACCATGCCCAGGCCCAGTCAGAGTTAATTTTAAAAAAGTATCTCAGAAAGAATATGACTGAGGGACTTCCAGTTCTGGCAAGGTGGCAAAGTAAATAACTTGACAAGATGCTCACTTAAAAGTCAGAGAAAAGCTGGACAGAGTATAGTAGACATCTTCTTATATGTACGGCCAATGCAAGGTAAGTATCCAGGGGCCAGACACAGGTGGGACGTGGCACTGTAGTGCACTGGGTGGGTACTGCTCTAAGCAACCATGGGAGTCAGATGAAATACCATGGAGGTCGGGCCATGGGTCTTTGCCCAATAGAGATGAGGAGGAGGAGAATATAGATTCTTTCACATTCTTGCAAAAGCTAGAAAAGCTGAGACCCCAGGTAAGAAAGACTATCACAAACCTACTTTTGAGCAGAGGAGACCCTCCTGAGGCCTGAACTTTGGGTGGGGCTGAGGGAGGAAAGAAAAAAACATCTAAAAAACCTCACAACTCTAGGTCTGGCCCCTCTTTTGGTTTGGGGTGGGTTCCTTGAGAAAGAAAATGTAAAATTTCTGATTAAAATGTGTCTGGCAGGGATTTGAAAATTAGTATGTCAGAATGACTGAGGATAGAGACAAAACTAAACGCACCAAAGTAATTAAAGAAGACATAGAAAGGCGTAAAAGAATGAGCTGAAAGAATGAGCACAGAACAAGCCACTATTTATAAAACAGAGCCATATAAAATGGAAAAAAGTGTCACTGAAATTCAAAACTCAATGAATGACTAAAGGGCAAAGTAGACACAGGCCAACAGAGAATTAATGTACCAGAAGCTAGATCAGAGGAAGTTACTTAGGAAGTAGCTCAAAAAGATAACCACTCTACCACCGAGCTCTATCCAGCCCTGAACAAAGAGATAAAGAGATGAGGAATGCCTGGCAGATGTGATGAGACATGGAGGAGAGAATGAATGAAAAGCTGCTTGTATCCAATAAGAGTTTCAGAAGGAGACAACAGACAACTTTCCAGGATAGTGACTCTCAAAAGTGTTGTTGTTTTTGTACTGGGGATTGAACTCAGGGGCATTCTATCTCTGAACTTCACCCCCAGCCCTATTTCATTTTTTATTTTGAAACAAGGTCCTGCTAAGTTGTCGAGGGTCTCACTAATTTGCTGAGGCCAGACTCAAAGTTGCTAAGACTGGCCTCCTATCTCAGCCTCTCAAGTACTGGGATTATAGGCGTGTGCCACCACACTGGCTCTCAAAGTATTTAACAAATCTTGAATAGGACTTAGAAAGAACTCCTCACTTGACTTATGGTAAAGCTCCAGAATACAAAGACCAAGGAGTCATCGTCAGGCACTAAATAATCTATCTACAAGAAGATAAAACCTAGTCAGGAAACAAGATTCAGAATCATCCATAGAAATCAGAAGAAAATAGGATGTTATCTCCCAACCTGTAACAGATAGCTACTATAATTAGAATGCTAGATTATCACTCAGAGAATGGCAAGTATATCATTTCCAGAGTGCCCAGAGCCACCAAAGGAGAGTTTAACATTCTCAAACTTGCACCAGGACGACAACTAATAGACACACTTGGAGGAAAAAGAAACTGAACCCAAAGGGAAGATGCAGGAAGGAGTGACAAGCAAAGACAATGGCAAAGGCACAGTGACAGCTAAACAAGCACTGCCTGAGACCACAGCCTGTGAGGACCACTGTCTTTGGTCAGGACTGGGATCCTGGATGTATAGCAAGCCTGACTTGGCTGTAACCTGGGGATTTCACAATCCTGTCTCCCTGGGAGGAAGACAGAGGCAGTGGCTAGCTCTAGGCTTAGGTAACTTGAGTTGCATGCTAAACTGAAGAGCATCATCAGTCTTCCCTCCTAGAGCATGGGGTGAAGGAGTACAGTATGAGGTGAGAGACCTGTGCAGGAAAGGTGTCCAGGCATCCCGGCAGCCACTCTAGTCAGGAGACTGGCCTCCTACAGGGAAATTCAGCAACAAGTAAGATTCTGGATTGAATACACCGATGGTTCTGGATTGCATCTGGAGGTGCTGGGTGAACTGACACTTTTCAGGGTAGAGATAGAAACCGACCTCTATCTAGGCATATGTGCATGTGGCATGTGTGTTTCCAGCTCTGTGCACTGAGGGGGCCTGGGAGCAGTGACGCCAAGCAGCCATGAGTACACCACTGCCCAGATCTTGGTTTCTAAATTCACTCTCTACTGAAAGGACCTACAGTTCTTGGAGAAATGGCTGGGAAAGAAGAGAGAAAGAACAAAATGAGCCTGGAACATCTCGTCATACTAGGAAGTAAGGAAATGCTCCAGGAATGTTGGGGACATGTCAAAAGAACACAGAAGCAGTTGGCAGAGCCTCCCTGGCCAAATGTAGAGGAATTAAGGTGTGTCAAAATAAAGAATGGTAGCAATGGATTAAAATCTGTTAAATAAAATAGGAAGCCATAAGTCCACCCTCATTAAATGCATGAATAAATAAGAGAAAGCTTTATTTTTACAGTCAAAGTCCAATTAAAAATGTAGAAAAATTATTCAGTTAAAAAAATCACTGGTTCCATCTCTGCACGTTAATTCAGTCAAGAAATAAAAAACGGTGGGTGACAAAATTAGTGGCTGAGAGTGGAAAGGGAAATGAGATTTTATATACACTCAAAGTGTCTCCCACAAAACACTCGCTAATGGTAAAGGCCAGGGAAGGAGCTTTAGCATGAGAAGCTGGCAGGCACCACCTCAATCATGCAAGCAGCCTTAATCCCACCAGCGATGACACATCAAACCTGCCAGGCTGCACAAGGGAGCATCAGCCAGACAATCCCATATTCTGACCAAAAATCCACAATCTGGGGATCTGGGACTAATCATGAAGAAACTTCTGATAAATCCACTCGAGGGATATTCTCAGAAATGACTGGCTTGTGATCTTCAAAATAAGGTCATGAAAGTCAAGAAATGGCTAGGACTGAAGGAGACTAGGGGACAGGACAGGTGTGGCACAGGTCCTGGCGAGATCCCTTCAGCCAGCAACCATATTTTGAGACAACTGGCAATACTTGGACAGGCCTGTGGGGGAAGGGGAGTTCCCTGTAGGATTCTTGCAACTTTTCTGTTGTTTCTGAAATGCTTTCAAAATGGAATGTAAAAGTTAAGCTTCAGAGGAATCAAAAATTGTATGAAAATTTTTAAAGAAATGGCTGCAGGCTATGAATGGGCCCAAGAGAAGCAGCCCAGGAACAACACACCTGGGGTTTGGCCTTGTGCTCAGACAGACCAGTCACCAGTGCAGGCCTGGAAAGTGGCAAGACTGCCTCTGGGAGGGCACAAAGCTTCCTAGGAAACTGTCCCATGCAGAACTAGGCCCTTAGAGTCCTGGGGAGAGGCCGGCTGGCTGGGGCATGTGCCTCACCCTCAGATGCGGTACACAGGACTTCTGAGGCAGAACCCACAACAGAGGGGTCATCTACTCTGTCACCTGGAAGCCACACAAATGGAATAGTGCCCCAGACCCTACCACAGAGCCTCTGATGAGCTGATGTAAGTGGTGCCCAGGTGTCAGTGTGTTATCAAAACTGCCCTTCATGATGCGCAACCAGGACCCAGAAACACTGAGCACCTGCAAAGGTCCCATGGGTTCCTGGCCTATGCCAGCAGGGCTGCTATGGCCTGCCTTTCACCTCTGCCTGCGGGCTAAGCAATACCAGTGCAGTCCAATCTTTGTTTATGAAAAACGCAGAGAAAATAAGCCAAACCAATAGCCAGGAAAAACCAACTTCATCTATGGACATGTTTAAAAAATCTTTACTTGAAGTCAAACAAAATAAACATTAGGACCAAACTGTGCTTGTCTCAGGAACACTGGAAAGGTGAAATGTTAAGGGAGCAACATAATCATCTTGCCTGGAAAGCTGTATGAACAACTAATAGATGAAAAATCCATCAATAGAATCCACCCTACTTATGGTTATTTTTTTTAAAAAAGAGCTGGCACACTCACACACACTTGTAATCCCAGTACTTGGGAGGCTGACACAGGAGGATCTCAGTTGCAAGGACAGCCTTGGCAATTTAGTAAGACTCCTA
This sequence comes from Graphiurus murinus, assembly GCA_004027655.1. Lineage (NCBI taxonomy): Eukaryota > Metazoa > Chordata > Mammalia > Rodentia > Gliridae > Graphiurus > Graphiurus murinus. Next base: position 28,223 of record PVLC010000897.1, on the reverse strand, counting down.
ACAACTTAGGGCTGGGGGTATAGCCCAGAGGTGGAATGCCCTTGGGTTCAATCCCTAGTACCACAAAACAAACAAAATAAAACAACAAAAAATTCTCAAAATCAACTCTCAGGAAGCCAGAAATTGAAGTGTCTTAACCCAATACAAGCTAGCTATAACAGACACCTTCTATGAATGTTATAAATGTCATACTTGATGATAAATCTTAAAAGAATTTCTACCACCACTCTAATTCAATATAATACAAAAGTCCTAGCCCTCCCAGCAAGCTTGCAAAATAAATAAAATAGAAGCAAAAAAGAGAAAGGATATAAAAATTTCAAAGGAAGAAAACTATCACTATTAACAGACTATGTGAGGGTTTTTTTTTTAAATAGAAAATTATAGTAAAACGAACATGAGAATCCCCCCAGTTTTTAGCTATAGCTCCAGACCCCAGGCTGAGCAGCAGAATGCCTGGCTGTGACTAGACAAGAAACCCAATCTTTCACATCTTGTCTGTAAAATGGGAATAAGAGCAGCCAGAGAGGCGTTGTGAGGGCTGGGTGAGCCAGTATTTGTGAAGGCGCCAGGAGAGTGTATGACATAGGCAAAAGATTAAAAACTCACTTGTGTTCCTGTATGCCACCAACAAAGGCAGAATCTATAGTTAAAATATGTGTGCATTAATTAATTCTCACAAGGAACTTACAGATAGTATTGCTGACCCATTGACAGATGAGGAAAACAAGTTTCACAAAGGAGTCAACACTAATGTCCAAGAGGCTCCCAGGGTGAGGAAGAGGGAGGCTAAAGGGGGTGCAGGGCCATCTCTTGGCATGACAGCTTTAAGAACATACTGACTGCCCCTCACGTCCTCTGCCCCTGAGAGCTGGAAAAAGACAGGTATAGAAATCCAGAAATCTCAGTGCTCTGCCAAGGAGAAAGAAGCTGGCAGAGGCAGATTTAAACAAGTGGAATGACATATCGTGTTTCTGGACAGAAAAGATCAACATCATGAAGTATCAAAAAGAGCATCTAGGAAAGTCCTAGAACCACCAGGTAATGTGTGTGTGTGTGTGTGTGTGTGTGTGTGCGCGCGCGCGCGCGCCCACGTGCCCATGTGTGGCTGCATGTGTAGACTGGGGAAGCCTTAAAGTGGTTTCAGCGGATATTAAAACATCTTAAAGCCGCTATAATTAAACAATGTAAAATTAGTGCACGAATACCCAGACTAATAGAATGAAATAAAAAGTTCAGAATTGACCAAGTGCATATGAGAGTCTAATGTTACAAATCAGGATGAGGGAAAAAAATGGACTTTTTAATAAAGAGCATTTGGACAATTACATAGCTATTTTCAAAAGATAAAAATAGATTCATGCCTCACTCCATATATAAGGACAGGTTCCAAGGTCTGAGTTCTATATATATATAAACAAAGTCATAAAAGTTATGGCAGAATATAAGGAGAATTCCTTTATAACCTGAAAGTGAGGGAAACTTTTCTACCTATGATTCAAAAATATAAAAGCATGTGAGAAACAATTCATAAGTTAGACTTCAGTTCTTTTTTTACATGGCAAGATACACACACACACACACACACACACACACACACACACACACACACACTTCTGATAGGAATATAAAATGTTCCAACCCTTAAAAGAGGGATTTGGCAATGTCTAGAAAGTTTACACATGAAGGAATCTTTTGGTCCAGCAATCCCATTCCTAGGAATCTACCCCAAAGATACAGAGGGAAACAAAATGATCATGCAAAGGCTGAAAACAACCTTTTGACAGAATAATGATCCCCAAAGATATCCCTCCCTAGTCCCTGGAATCTGTATGTTTCCTCACTTGGCAGGGGAGACCTTGAAGATATGATTAAGGTTAAGAACCTTAAAATAGGGAGATCATCCAAGTAGATCCAAAGTAATTAAAGAGGTCCTTCACGGTAGAAGAGGGTCAGAGAGACAAGATAGAACAAGGAGAAAATTGAAACCTGAGACTAAGTACACTGTGACTTGCTCTGAAGAGGACATATCCAGGAGATACAGAATGTGGTGGCTTTTAGAGGGAGGGCCGGCTCCATCTGAGCTTAGGGCATGATGGCACAAGCTGGTCCCAGGACCTCTGCTGTCTCAGAAAGCAACGGAGTCATCAAAAACTGGTGCCCTGGTGTGAAGGGTTCTGGAATGTAAAGGGCTGCCCAGGCTAAAGACAGGTGAATTTGGGGCTCAAAAAGAATAAGGACTACAGGGCCTGAAAACACACTGAATATATAAAAGCCAATGCCTCCATAATAATTCTTAGGAAAACAGATAGCAGGTAAAAAGAGAAAAAAGAAAATCTGTTTAACATTAGAAGTAGCTAGGGGACCAATTCCAGACATGATTCTTCTAAATTTTCTTCAAAGAGTTTCAGTTTGTCTCTGATGTTTTGTGTTTTATTCCCTGGGGATTTGTTTTCTTGATTGGATGTGAGGTAGGGGTATGCTGTTACTTTTCCATGTAAATAACCATTCCAGCTTCATTTATGGACCAGTCCCACCTAGATGGTTCACACTTCAAGGATCCCACATGTTTCTAGAAATGTTTGCTTACTAAAGCTTTTGAAGATGTAGATTAAAAAAAAAAATTTTCCCCTAATTTATGACCAGTTTCTAGCAGCGGGTTGTCTTACAATCCAGTACAAGTACAGTCATGAAAGTCACCGGGATTTTACTGCAGACCATAACTACTTTAGAACTTTACTACTAGTAATTTGGGTCTTTGTCTTTTTTCCTCTTGCTTTTATTAGAACATGGACCTGCCGATTGTGTGGCCTTCATCTCCCCAGTAGGATCCTATCCAAGTGTATCCCTGCCACAGGCCTCAGTCTTCACACTCTCCCTATGGTCCCCGGTGTTAGGTCGAGTTTTCCCCATGGTCCACTCTGGGATTGTGTGATCTGCCCTGGCTCTCTCCACTCACTCCCCACCTCTCCATGATGCCCCCCAGACACTGCCTGCTTCTTCTTCCTAGGTGCTGTAGGTCCTTCCTCCCAAGACAGAACTTCCTCTTTATAGCAAAAAAACCATCAGTTTCTGCTTATTACCATATCCTCCATCCTCAAACTGTGCCTGGAGATAGAACACTAGAGCACACTCCAGAAATACTGCTGAATGAAGGCACATTTGGTGACAGACTAGTCACACTAAATATCTAATAGCAAATTGTAATGCAGGGTTTAAAAAAATGATCAACTGTGTTTCAAATTTGGAGTGCCTATTTTGAAACACTTCTCAATTTTGTGTGTGTGTGTGTGTGTGTGTGTGTGTGTGTGCGTGTGTGCGTGTGTGTGTGTGTGTTACTGGGTATTGAAGCCAGGGGCATTCTGCCTCTGAGCTACACTCCCAGTCCTATTTTATTTTGAAACAAGGTCTCACTAAGTTGCTGAAGCTGACCTTAAATCTGCAACCCTCCTGTCCCAGCCTCACAAGTACTGTTATTATAAGCTTGCACCACCATGTCCAGGAACTTGAATTTTAATAGTGATACTCACTTCTTTGATTACTTGATAGTGGTCTAACACCTTGGTTTCCCTGGTCTTCACACATACCCCAGCATCCCAGTTCACTCCAGTTTCTGCTTCTCCTCCTCTGAGCATGACCCCTCCCCTCAATGGCCTGAGTCCACACCCGCTACTGATGAGCTGCTCTGCCAGGCTCCCCTCAACTCTTGCTCCAGGACAGGTCCCAGCCTGCTCTTTGAGAACTCTGGCTCTGGGTTTGATGACGCTCCTACCTGCCCCTCCACAATCCACCTGGAGATGGATGTCTTTCCGTCATAGCCCGGGCGGAACTGCAGCGTGGCTGAGCGAGGACTGATGTTGGAAATGACCAGGTTGGATGGGGCGCCAGGAAGGTCTAGAGATGAATGAGAGCGGAAGGTACAGTTAAATTCCATCATGGCTTGGGGCAGGTACCAGACATGTCAGCAAGGGAACAGTTTCAAAATGATTCTACACCAAGAAAGAATTCGTCTTAAAACCCATGAGAGTGAGAAGAGGCTGGGCTCCCCCCCAGGATATCATCAAGCATGGTTTTTACTAGAATGAGGTCACCCACGAGGCTCCAGGTCACCTAAGTGGCATCAGGAGACACATATCTCATTCATCTCTGAACAGAGTCCATAATTAATAGGTACTTGTTGGGTGAACAAAGGATGAATGAATGCAGTTCCTCCCGGCTGCGTGTCTAGCTCCCTTTCACGTTCCCACCATGCCCTGGGAAACAGGATTGGGAAGTGGAGGGAGTGTGGATCACTTCCAGGCAGCATGACAGGGCAGGTGTTCAGGTCTCCAGCCTTAGGTTTCTCCGGTATGGTTTCCAAGACAACCAAATGCAGGTGACAGTGCAGAATTCTTCTCACTTTGCCTGTACTCAGTTGCTTTGGCAACAAACTAAGGTGGAAGGTGGGTTTGCACCGAAGGATGCTCTGTCATCTGAGATTTCCTATGGATCACGCCCATTCATAGACCAGAGACCGTTCGGTGGGCTGCTCCTCAGAGAGCCTATCCCGCTTAGAAGCACAACACTTGTGTGTTCAAAATGAGAGTTTTTACATTATTGTGCAGTGCAAAATGCCCTAGAGAGAGATAATGGAATAAAATGAAGAAAAGTGCAATGCAGGTGGGCTTTCTCTCTGCAGTTTCTGACGAGTGGCTTCTAACCCGCACTGCTGGGGAGGGAAAGCAGCTCTTGCCCTGGGACCATAAAACCACTTTGGTGATCAGCTCCTTACGGCACAGGTGGGGTCCCTAGCATCTCAAGGGTCCTTCTGCATCTAGTTTAATGAATTTGAAGCAGAAAATGTTTAAACTGGAGGACAAGTGACTCTTTTCTTTATATTCCGTGGCTCTCTGAACTTCTAAAATAGCTCTTCAGTCACTAATGGATGTAAACCTCGAGCATAGCAAATAGGACACAGCTCCAAGGAGGGGTCCAACTCATAGGATGCAGCCTTCAGTCGACATCCAGGGCACTTGGCAGGCCTCAGAACAGTTCTGCAGCCACAGGTGATCTGTCCTGACCATCAGGAGCTTATCCAGCATGGCCAAACTTCCACCTCCCTTCTGACTGTCCCTGCTGCAGGACCACAGTGACAATGGATGCAGAGATTGTCTGGAGGTCAGTGAGCCCGGTTCCCTGCCCTGGATAGACAATGTCCAGGCCACCATAGTAAAATCTGGTAACTCACACACAGATGTGCTTCTGTTGGTCCCTCCATTGGTACTGGGGATTGAACCCAGAGTATTTTTTAACAGGGTCTCCCTAGGTTGCTCATGGTCTCACTAATTTGCTGAGTCTGTCTGTGAACCTGTGATCCTCCTATCTCAGCCTCCCAAGTACTGGGATGACAGGCATGTGCCATGGCATCTGGCTGTGCAGACTCTAACAAATTAAACTGTATACCATCATTGACACCACTGTTCTGAAAGTACTAATGATATTTCAAACATGCGCTTTGGGGACTGACTTTACATACCTTAAATATGTGTTGTGGGAACTGGATATTTATGTAAAATAATTGAAAAAAAAAAAGAATTTTTCTGTAAGTCAAAGATTTAAAACAATGCTGAGGTGCCTTGGAGCAATGGCTCTGGAGCACAGACCAGGCAGCAGCATTAATCCATGGCCAACTTGGAGCTACCTGTTCCATGAACTGAACCCTTGGATGGCGGCTCTCTGCTGCAGGGAAAGCCCTGGGTCCTGGGGTGCCAGGCAGTGTGGAGGCCACCAGCTCGGGAAGCATAGTGACTACTGTCTGTGGGCAGGAGGACCTGCTTTCCCAGAAGTGCCCCCCAGAGCACTGTCCCTAAGGCCTCTGCCCGCATGGAGCACCTGGCTGTCCAGGTTCCATCAGAGCAGCACCGTGAGCAGAGGTAAGGCATGTGAACATGTGACTCTATGGGGATTTTATGTGTCTCGTGTTCTCTTCTGATCATGTGTGCCATCCTCCCAAGAAAAGAGTTGGGTCGCCGGGCGTGGTGGCGCACGCTTGTAATCCCAGCATTCGGGAGGCTGAGACCGGAGGATCCGGGTTCGAGGCCAGCCTCAGCTACCTAGTGAGGCACTCCTCAACTTAGTGAGACCCTGTTTCAAAATAAAGAATAAAAAAACAGGGCTGGGGGTGTAGCTCGGAGGTAGAATGCCCCTGAGTTC
>PVLC010000897.1:0-21931 GCA_004027655.1 Graphiurus murinus | reverse complement strand
AAAAAAAAAAAAAAAGAGTTGGGTCATAGAACCTGAGCTGGAAGTGGGGCTAGTGGGAGGAACAGATGCTGGCTTTCCCTCGGACTTACGAATGGGGCCATCATACTTTTCTCAAAGCTCTAAGTAAGGCAAATGGACAACTTTTAAATGGCAGGGGACTTACAGCTTTAATTAAAGAGCTGAATTGACAGCCCCACGATATTTTCTCACATTTACCTGTATTTGTGATTCTCTAGTAAAAAAAAAAACCTTCATTTTGAACATCAACTTTAAAATTAGAGGAAAAAGGTTGGGTAGCAATTTTCTAAAGCTGAAATGAGAGATGAGAGTGCAGAACACTTAGGGAGATAATCTGAATTTCAAAAGGACATAACAAGTGTAAGCCAGGCCTGCACTAGAGAGCAAATGAGGTGAGGACATGGCACTTGTGGGCACAGACACTGGAGCCAGCTCATGTTCACCTTTCCTCACCACCCCCTCCTGCTCCTTGCTGCAAACCCGGATTTTTACTGAGTTAAGTGAATAAAGCTCTGTGCTTCCTGTTCTTAATTTCGATCGTGGTCCTTGTCTGCAGGGGCCCTGAAGGCGGGAACCTTGGGAGACCACCCTTGATCACAGGAGATGGTGAGCCTCACCAGGTAAGCTGGAGAACTGGGCCAAAAGTAGGTCTACCTTCATGTGTCCTAGCAGGAGGTGGCTGCCTGCCTTGCTGGAGACAATCTGTGGCTTCTGCATGGAAATGCCATTCACCCCAGTGCCATGGATCTCTATGGAGAAGGCAGGAGCAGAAAAAGCACACCGGGCTCTTACTGACCTGGGGGCACTCCGGAAGAGATGGTGGAGGATGTTGCCAGGCCGACTCCTGCGGCTGTCGTGGCAGCCACGTCGATGGTGTAGGTGGTGAGGGACGACAGCCCTTTGATTTTGTATTCATGGGTTGTGCTGTTGAGCGTGTGTGTGAGCCGGGAGTTGTTCTTTCCATACACTTCCCAGGAAATCTGATAGCCTGAAAGGACAAGAGTTGAGTCAGGACCTCCACCTGGCTGAGGTCTGGATGCCCCGCCTTCATCTCGTCAGACTGAGGACAGTGTCAGACCTGCCAAGGTCAGGGTGGACTCCACTGCCTGGCCAAAACGGAAGTCCTCTGTTCTTCCCTAAAACCTAGACTACACCCCTTTTCCTGCCACAGTGGCTTCTCTCTCCAACACATCGAGCTGGGGGGTGGGTGACCCCAGAGCCTGGTGTGCAGATGCTGCAGTGCAGAAGGATGATTGTCAGCTGCCTCCTGTCAGCACAGATGCCTTCCACCAATATTACCATTTTTATAAGCTGCTGTTTTCATTGTGCTGTACCCTAAATCAGTGGCTTGCTCTTGGGTTGCAACTGACTTGTGGGAATACTTCCATTCTTTTCCTTAAAAGGTGATTGACAGGCTACTCCCACAGCTCACAAAGTGCTCTGCCTGGGAAAGTTTCTTTTCACCTGAGCGCGTGAGCTTTGCTTCTAGCTCTACCTTTCCCCTTTCGAATATCCTGTTTTCCTTGCAAATTTAATTTCCCCCCATACTCTGTTCAGTCCAGCGGGGCCTCATGATCACAATTTATTCAACCTCAGATTTCATCGTGATTCGGAGCTTAGAGAAAAAAGACCTGGCTGGGGCCTGAGCCAGCCCCCTCGGAGAGGAGTTTATGGGTTAGAGAATGCTTAAAGTGTCTTTTAAAGAGGGAGACAGTGATGGAGAGGGCTCTCGGGTTCCCTGGCTCTGAGAAACCGCTGAAAACGCTTCTCTCCCTTCTTTTCAGTCAATAAACTCAGGACTAGTGGTGTGCCAGGCTGCATCTTAACTTCCTTCTCATTCGGATGAAAGTAATAAATAAAGCTAGAACGTTGTTGCATTTGCAGGTGAACAAGAATTTAGAGGACAGAACCTCAGGAATTTAATATTTTGAAAAATAAAAGGTCAGAACCCACTCTCTGCTCACCGTCCCCACAGCTATCACACAACCCGGCAACCTCGGTGAGCCGGCCTTGAGACTATAGAGTTGGGGCGGTGCAGGTGGGGACAGCAAAGGAACAAAGGCCACCAGAGGGCTGCCAGCTATGGAGCTGCAGGGCTACTGAGCGCCTGGGATTACATCGGCTGAGTGGCCAAGTGTCTTCCACTCTCCTGAGGTCCTGGCCCCAGCCACACAGATCACTAACCCACCCTCCTCTGTGCAGGCTCCCGCTGCCTCTCAGGCCCTAGTCCCTTGTCCTCCTCACAGCGCTGGCACAGGCTGGTCACCCCTGCTGACCCTGCTGTTGCCTCCTCTTGACTCACTCCAACAGGAGGTCTTACACACCCCTCCTCCACTGCTGCCCAGTCTGCTCATCGCACATGGATGGCAGGGTGGCACCAAGACTACCACACTCTTACCAGCCCTTTCCTTCTGGCTAATTTAAAACTTTGGAAATAATTGTATACTTAATAAAACATAAACCTTCAGGGCAATGAATACTAACAACAGCAACCACAGAGAGAGTATCTGTGACGTCCTTGGGAGCGCTCGACACACTTCTCACGCAGTAGCTCATACAGTGTGCATAGCACACCTCTGAGGCTAAAATGCTGCTGTCCTCATTTTACAGAGGAGGAAAAGGCACCAGGAGCTTCAGGAACTTGCTAGAAACCCACAGCCCTGCTCTAAGTGCAGGCTCCTCCCAGCATGACAATGTCCTGCCTCCCAAACAGCCCCCTTGCCACCTTCCCTGTGCGTGTCTGAGCAAACTTGAAAGCTGTCCCTGACCTTGGTGGGTTACACCTGACAGATTTCTAAACAATGTGACACACGGGTCTACTCTGAGCGCACAGGATGAGAAGGCTTTGTTGAATGCTTCCACCTTGTCTGCCAGGAAATTTTATTTAAAGTCTGCTCTTTGTCAAAATTCCCTAAAACACGGCATCGTGTTCATCGTATCAACCCGGAGTGGAAACACAGCAATCCCAGCATCTTTTGTACATGCAGCATTACTGGGATTTATTAGAATCAAAATTGATAATATACTATGCTCCAATTGTTACAGATACAAACAAAAACCAAATGGACAACTAAAGAGCCCGCTCTGCTCAGCAAGGCACAAGAAAAACACCAGCGGGGAGAAAGCACTGGCCCAGAACCCATGATAAAGGGTGGCGAGGATGCTCACAAGCTCACAGATGGACAGAGAGGTGGGCATGTGGCAGGCAAGGACGCCCTCCCACTTGCATGCAGCTTTGGGGACATGAATGGTGGACTTGGGCAGCTCTGGCCAGCAAGTGTGTGAGAGGAGAGGGGAGGGGTGCCCAGAGCCAGGAGCCAGGCACCTCCAGCTTGGAGTCCCACCTGCTCCAAAGGGCTGCCTAACTGAGACTAACGACCAGAGGAGCTTCAGAAATAATTTTCTGTTGATCTGAAGTAAATTCTGTACAAGAGAGCAGTGCATCCAATCACAAACTGTCTGTCTGCATCCTGGCCCTCATAAATCAGAGTTTACAGAGGGAGAGTGGGAGATACTGAAATTTACAATGAGAGCGCAGTGGGCAATTTACTCGGGTGGGTGAGTAGCTGCCCCTGCTCGGCGCTTCCCTCTTATTCTGGCCCCAAATTAAAACGGAGGCACAGGGGTGCTCACTGTGGGCCTAGGCTGATAAAGTATCATTTCCGACAGAGCTCCAGACTGTAAAGTACTCAGCGAGAAGGCCCAAGCCATCAGGTGGCCTGTGCTCTCCGCAGCCGCCTTTAGCAATAGCTGTGCACAAGCATGGAGTCTTTGGAAAGAGGGTAGGCACCAGTATCCCCTGAAATGGGCTCTGAGGGGCAGGTCTGCCTGCAAACACAGGCTTTCTCATGCTTAATAAAAACAAAATTAGAAACAAAAACAAAAACAAAAAATCTTCCCCACAAATAGACCCTCTGCTGCCAGCATGTTCCAGGGGAGAGCCACATGTATTAGGGTGTGCCATGTCAGTTGGAACATCCAGTGCCAGGGGAGTTGCACAGAGGGCAGTTATTACAGAGAGGTGTCCGGAGGACATCCGGTTAGTGACAGACATCCATCTCACCCCCTAGGACCTTCTTTTCTACACACTGCTCAGACAGAGCTGTGGGCATCCACTGTGGCTTCTGGGGATACAGGTGTGCCTTTTGTTGTGGGCAGGAATGGAAAACAGCACAGAGCAGGCTCAGCAAGCTGGGGTGATGAGGCCCGAGAGGAAGGATGGAGTTGGTGCTGTTGCTGGCTGGTGGCTGCATGTTCACTGCAGCCCAGGCCCGGTCAGGGGCAGGCTGGCAGAGTCCAATCTAGAAGAGCCAGCTCACCAAAGGTCAAGTTCCGCAATAAACAATAGATGGTGGCTTGTAACTACAGGTATTTGTTTAAATAAAATATGAAAATGAGCTTATTAAGCCCTATGAGCTGGTGAGAACAAAAGCTTATACATAGGGAGGACTATGACCACTGCTTAGCTGTGAACCGCTGGCTGAGCTCAGTGATCATGCCCAGGGATTCTCCTTAAGCTTTGAGATGAGGATGAAGGGGCCAGGTGGGCTATGCATGTGTGTCTGCGGCAGGGGAGGCCCTTCTGAGTCCAGCTGTCTACCCAGGAGTTTCAGCCAGGGTCCTAGAACATGGTGGGTTGACTTGAAAGGCCAACTGGACCCATGACATATGCCGGCCTCTCTCCCTTGTCAGCCTGGCTTCTGAAATTGGTGGTGAGTGAGATTAATGCATGTGGGCAAATATCTCATATAATGATTGATTCTCATTGATCAAAGAGACTTTCCAGGCTTATAAATAAGTCCCCAAACTCTGAGCCGGCTACCCACACAGAGAAATGACCCACCTCCTAGCTGCCCAGTCCCAGGGGCTGCGACTGCCACAAGGCCAAGAAGACACTGAAGCTATCCCCAAGAGGGCCACAGTGGGTCCTCTCTCAGAGTTGTTTGAAGCTGGAGCAACATCTTTGTGTTCGGGCCCACTTGTTATTTTCTTTTTCTGAAGACAGAGATACTTACCTGTAATGATGCCATTTTTCTCCAGGGGCTCCTGCCAGCTGACCTTGAGAGATGTGTCCAGAATCTCTGTGAAGCTCAGATGTCCCACAGCGCCTGGCTCTACCAATTAAAAAGAAAGGCATCTGTTAACACAAGAGCCCAGTTCCCTTTTGATCAGATTTACGTGGAAAGTTCTTACATAGAAAAGAAGTGGTGAGTCACGGCCAACAGAAACCTGTAGGAAATCGCAAGAAAAAATACAGAAGGGATAAGGGATCCGGGGTTAAAGATATCACATAAATTATTTTGCCCAGCTCCATCCCAGCCACACAAGAGAACAGAAGTAACTGGCAGCGGGAGATGTTGGCACAAGTCATTCTGTCTTTTCCCTTGATCTAATCTAAGTAGAATAACCAGGTTGGTGGATCCTGAAGAACAGTCACTTGCATGGAGTGTCCCTCAACAGGAAGCCAAAGCAGGGGAGCCTCACTCAGAGGCAGGGCCAGCCCTCACCTGGTCCACAGACAATACCTGCCAGGCCTGATCCAGAATTCCAGGCTCCAAGACCCTACCCCTCTCCTGAGGGATTCTAGAGGGGCAGGTAGGTGCCTGGAGAAAATGTCAGCAACATTAGTTCCTTTCCTTGGAATTTCTGTGTACTGCAGCCCTTCTGCTAAGACAGGGTAGGGCAGCAGAGTCAGGGTTGACACTTGAGGTAGATCTGGGTTGGAGACCTGGTTATATACCATGCACTAACGCTGCAATTAAACTCTCAAGCCTTACTTTGCTTATCTGTGAAATGGAGGAAATAAAAACCCACAAGATAACTGTGAGAATAAAATTTAATAAACATGATACATGATGGTGTTAGCAGGCCTCAGGGACCGTAGAAATGCTCAGTGAACATTAGCTGCTATTATTACTATTAATTAGCAGCAGCAGCATCCTATCATCACAGGATATGCTCCAAAAATTAGATTATTGCCACCTGAGAGACCAGAACATGATTGTCAGCCCAGGCACAGGCCTGGGCCAGTGGAACAGCCTGCTCAAGAACACTTGGCCATGGAGTACAGGGCTTGGTCCTGCAGGTAGATAGATCTCCTGCTTGCTATGCAGGACATTGGGACAGGGAACTAGGGGCCTGCAGGGGGACAGTACCTCATGGAGCAGTGCACCTCAGCTTAGAGCCCTTTGAGGCTCTGACAGCTGCCTGGTGGGGTCAACCCACTCTGCAAGGGGGTTGGGAGGGAGAAGGGGACACTGCGACCCAGAGGTGACCTGGGGTGAGCTTGCCAGGAACAGTGTTCTTGCAGATGCTGGGCACTCCCCAGCCTGAGCAGGCCTTCCACAGCAGCAGCACCTGTGGGAGCAGATAGGAAAGGAAAGCTTCAGAGGGGGCTGAAGGGGTGAAGAGATGGGCTCCGAGGTCCACAGGCCAGGTGCTCTGCAGCGCCTCCAAGGAGTTCCCCCTGTCCCACAGAGCCTATCTATCATCTCTCTGACAAGCTCCCTGCCCACGCCTACCCCTCTGGGTACCCAATTCAAGAGATGTTAAAGGATAAAGTCCTAAAGACAGCACAAGAAGAAAGGGTAGTTCCAAGGCAGGACTGGAGACAGAGGAGGAAAGGCAGGCCCCTGGAGGGGAGACAGGGACACCGCTGGCGTGTGCTGCCAGTGGAATACCTGCTCTGGCCAGGCTAGGAACGCCTGGCTCCTATAGAAAGCACCGTGCTCTCGGCTTCCTCATGAACCTGCCGGTAGGGCCACACTGAGATCTTTTTAGTCATTAAAATATGCATTTTTCTTTTTCTTTTCTTTTTTTTTACTTAAATGGGAGCACCTGGAGTTCAGGGTGTTACTTGTCCTTCAGTAGAGGAGGGTTTGTGGGGTCCCCGTGGAGAAGCCTCACTCCATAGTCCCTGTTCGCACAGAGGCAGAGTTTCAGGTGAATTCAATACCTGGTTCCCAACTGGTACTCCAGACAAAGCCTTCTAACACAACTTGTGATTTTTAAAAAATGGTAACAGCCTCGGAAACCACACTCACCAGGGTGCAGCCTGCAAAAGACTTTACGCATGAGCTCAAGCGCTCTGACAAACGCCACTTTTCTCATGTGGAAGACGGCAAAATAGGATGGCTGTCAGGACCAGCTCATCCTACAGAAAGACATTCTGACAGATTTTTGAACTGTCTCGTTCTTTTTCGATCGATGGAGTAGCAAAGAGAGCTTTTTGCTCCTTTTATATTAGCAGTGTTCCTGCTTCCTGGATTTCTGCCCAAATACGCTGTCTTCTAGCTCTGCTGGAACCAGCTGGCAATGTCGGGCTTAGAGTCATATTCTGTTTCTTTTTACTACCTGCCCCCCACCCCAACAAGTCCATGTTCCATAGGAGCTTTTGGAAATGAGGCCTGCTGCAGGTAGAGCCAACTGCAGCCACTCTAGCAAGAGAGCAAAGGAGGCCACTTTGCCAAGGCCCCTGCCCAGACTTGTCTTTTAAGGCTGCACTCCCAGAACAGACCTTGACCCCCCCTTCAACTCCATTGATGACCATGCTGTATCCTTCTAAACAGAGTAAATAGGCGCCTTGCCTATTAAAAAAAAGTGATGGTTCAGTTAGAAAATTCTAAAAATATGTAATTACTTCTCTGATGAAGTGTGCACAAAATTTACAACTGAATAGTAGATGCCATAGCAAAATACAGTGTGTGTGTGTGTGTGTGTGTGTGTGTGTGTGGTACTAGTGATTGAATCCAGGGGCATTCTACCTCTGAGCTACACTCCCAGACATTTTTATTTCTTATTTAGAAACAAAGTCTTTCTAGGTTGCTGAAAGTCTCACTATGTTGCTAAGGGGCTGTCCTGGAATCTGGATTAGAGGTGTGAACCACCATGCCTGGGAAAATAAACACATTTTTAAAGCACTCATTGTAAAATTCACAAGATAGATTACATCTTAGGTTACCAAACCTCAACATATTTAAAAGAACTGAAATCAGACAAGGTATATTCTCTGACCATTAAGGAGTCAGGTTGGAAACCAACAGCAGAAAGACAAAGGAAAATCTCCAAACAAATTAAATAGCATACTTCTAAATAATCCACAGGTAAAACAGGGAGTCTTAAAGAAGGTAAAAATATAGAGAACTGAATAAAAGAGAAAGCATGGCACATAAAAAAAAATATGTGCAAAGCAGTGGTTTTTTTGTTTTGTTTGTTTTAACAATTTTTCTTTTTTGGGTACTGGGGATTGAACTCAGGGGCATTCTACCTCTGAGCTACATACCCAGCCCTGTTGTATTTTTTATTTTGAAACAAGGTCTCACTAAGTTGTGTGTGTGGGGGGGGCTAAGTAGCTGAGGCTGGCTGGGAACTGGTGAGCCTACTGTCTCAGCCTCCTAAGTACTGGGATTACAAGCGTGCACCACCATTCCCGGCTAATGCAGTATGGAGAGTGAAATTTATAGCACTAAAATGCTTACACAGAAAATGAGGAAAGGCCTGAAACCACTACTCTTTTTTGCATGTGTGTATGTGGTAGTAGGGATTGAATCCAGGGGCATTCTACCTCTGAGCTACCCCACAGCCCTTTTTATTTTTTATTCGAGATAGGGTCTCACTAAGTTGCTGAGGTTGGCCTTGAACTTACAAACCTCTTGTCTCAGCCTCCCAAGTACTAGGATTACAGGAGTGTGCCACCACACCCAGCTTCAAATCAATAAGCTAAATGCTTATCTCAAGAAATTAGAAAAAGGGAGAAAAATAAACCCAAAACAAACAAAGAGAAGAATATAATAAAGAACAGAAATCGATGACATTAAAAATAGGAAACAATAAAGAAAATAAGTGAAACGAGAAGCTGGTTCTTTTAAAGAAATCAATTGATGAACGTCTGCAAAGACTGACAAAGTTAAAAAGACAGAAGACACAGTATATCAGAAATTAAATAAAGAATATCTTTACTGCTCTTGCAGCCATTAAAAAGATAAAAAATAAAGGTGTGTGTGTGTGTGTGTGTGTGTGTGTGTGTGTGTGTGTGTGTTACTGGAGATTGAACCCAGGAGCATTCTACCTTCAAACTATACCCCATCCCTTTTTTAAAATTATTATTTTTTTTGTTTTGAAACAGGGTCTTACTAGGTTGTTGAAAGTCTTGCTACATTTCTGAGGCTCGACATGAACCTGTGATCCTCCTGTCTCAGCCTCCCAAGTACTGGAATTACTGTGTACCACCACTCCTGGCAAAAGGAAGTTTTACAAACAATTTTTCCCTCATAAATCCAAACTCTCAGAGGCACAATTCCTTGAAAACCACAAACTACTGAAACCCAAATGAGATGAAACAGACAACCTGAATTGTCCCATAGCCATTAAAGAAATTAAATTTATAATTAACCCCCCCCCAAAAGAAATCTCCAGGCCAAGAGTGTTTCATTGGAAAATTCTACCAAACATATAAAGAGAAACTGACACACATTTGATACACAATCTCTTCCAGAAGACAGAAAATAAGGGAACACTTCCAAACATTTTATGATACCACAGAGCAATCTCTCTCACGAACTTAGATGCCAAAATCCTCCACAAAATATCAGCCAGGTGACTCCAACAGCATATAAAAAGAACTGTACACCATGACCAGGTGGGTTTATTCCAAGGACACAAGGCTGGTCCAACATTTCAAAACCAATCAGTGTAATCCAACAAATCAACAAGGTAAGAAGAAAAACCACATGATCATATCAACAGATGCAGTGAAAGCATGTGGAAAAACATCCGACATCTATTCATGGCGGGAACTCTCAACAGACTGAGAGTGTGAAAGTGGGCAATAGCCTCCATCCGATGCAGAACATCTATAAACACTGTCCTGCGAAACAGGGAAAGACTGCGTGCTTTTCCTGTGAGACAGGGAACAGGCCAGAACTCACCTGCCTGCTCTCACCACTCCTATTCAAAGCAGTACTGGAAATTCTAGACACCAAAAACAAGGCAAGAAAAGAAAGTAAAGGCATGCAGGAACAGAAAGAAAGGAAAGAAGGAAGGTGGTGTTCTTGTAGAAGAGGAATCTTTCAGGTTCATTACAGTGCCAGGACCATGCAGGATCTTGGATATGGTGGTAGACACATAAACATATACATGTGATAAATTATACAGAACCAAACACCCACACGTGCACAGATCAGAACAAATAAAACTGCAGAAATCCAGTGAGGCCAGTGAGCAGCATCAGTGTCAAAATCCTGGATGTGATGCTGTACTATAGTCTTGCAGATGTTAGCAAGATGGGCAAACTGGCTATGACCATATCAGTGATAATCTTTATAACTGCATGGTATCTGTAACTATCTCAATAAAAAGTTTGGTTAAAAACAAAGGAGGGAGCAGATCAAAGCTAGAGTATGGGAATAACTTCCAAGATCAATTGCTAGCAGCAGCAGGGTTACTTTTTATTTTTTATTTTTGTTTAGGAGTAGTCTCAGACAGTTAAGAAAGCTGTGTTCTAAGACAGGCACTGTAGTGCATGTCTATAATCCTAGTACTTGAGCCAGGATGCAAGACCTTGTTTCAAAATAAATAAATAAATAAATAAAAAGGGCTGAGGGTATAGCTAGGCAGTAGAATGCCCTTGGGTTCAATAGAAGAAGAAGGAGAAGAAGAAGAAGAGGAAGAGGAGGAGGAGGAAGAGGAGGAGGAGGAGGTGGGAGGGAGGAGGAGGAGGAGGAGGAGAAAAGAAACTAGAAACCCACAATCTTCTCTTCCTGATGTAGGCTTTGCAAGGTGGAAGCAGTAGGGTAGCAGGTGAAAGGTCTGAGAGGGCATAAGAAACAGGAGGTCAAGGCAACAGTTTATATAGAAAGGAAATCTAGGTGTGGAAAAGGGGCAACTGTGCACCATATGTTGGAGGGGAGCAAAGGAAGTGGATAGAAGAAATAAAAGAAATAGGTAGAAAGGAGACAAACAGGGAAGAAGGAGGGATTGTAGCTTTAAATCTAAAAACTCTGTGATCATCCTCCTGCTGCAGCCCAGGTTCTCTGGGGCAACTCTGACCAATGGCCAGGTTGTGGACCACCAACCAGCTGGCACTGGGCCTGGGTAGGGGGCAGCCTCATCCCTTTCCAAGAGCAACTTCTAAACTCTCACTCACTATATGGTACCACCTGGGCAGCCCCATGCATCAGGTGTGTTTGGAGCCAGTGGGGTGGTGACCACTCAGTAATGTCAACCTGGAGATTCCAAGCGCTATCCATCAATGAAATAATGTCAGCCTGAAGATTTTGAGAAGAACCGAACCACCGTTGCCTGCTCTGTGCTCCACGATCAAAGGAATTAGGCTGACAGCATCCCACATACCTCTCATGCTCACCATTTACAAAGTTTCCTGTGAAAGAAGAGCTATGCTCTCCCAGAGGCAGCTGTCCAACTCTTACTCTGGAGATGGCCCGCATTCTTCCTTGAATATGTATTTCTTGCTTTCTAAATAAATCTGTCTGTAGCTCTACTCTTTGACTTGGAAATTCTTTTCCAATCCATATCTGTGCCATGACAGAGCTAACTGGGGAACTCCATGGGGCAGCAAAGTAGGGGAGCTGCCCACATTGGGGGAGGGAGAACTGAGCATATTTAAGGGTTGGGAGAAGATACATGAACAGGGATAGGGCAGAGAGGAACAGGATAGTTTAGGGGCTTAAATGTGACTGAAAAATACATAATCTTAGGTCAGCTCTCCTTATAAAGGGGGTATATACTCATGGCAGAGATTAGAAAATATGAGGAAAATGCAAAGAAAATGTAAAAACAAAATGCTCATGGAGACAATACAATTATATACAAATGTATTTTGATAAAATTTCATTCTCATACAGTTTTATAGACTTTTTTCACTTGGTGTTATATCATGACCACTTTACCTCAAAATTTTAGATCTTTGAAGTTTTGTTTTAATAACTGGGAAACAACTATTATATTCCATAATTCATTCCATGATTTTTTCCCAATCTTCCCCCCACTTGGGACATTTTTTTCAGTTACAAATAACTGTAACATACCTCCTTATAAATAAGTCTTTGTGTGTGTGTGTGTGTGTGTGTGTGTGCGTGTATGTGTGTGTGCGTGTGTGTGTGTGCGTGTGTGGTGGTGGTTTGTTGCATAACTCCACTAGCCAGAATCTGCCTGTCACATCAGTTGGCCTGAGGGCAGAGCAGGAACTCATCTGAGTTGAAGAGATGGGGATAATGCAAAGTCAAAGGCCAGGGGCTCAGAAAAGCCAGTGAAATGCCCCCGGGCAAGTTCGAGAGAAGAATGGACTGGGGGGCATTAATAGGTAAAAGGAAGAAAGTGAGGGGCTAAAAGTTGAAATTTGGCTGATGAGCAAGTTCAGCAAGACTGGCGAGACTGTAATCTCCATCTCTGTCCCCAGAGCCCCTTCCTCATTCTGTGGACCACCTTCCCAGTGCCTTTCAGTGACACAGTGCTTTTCAGTGATACACCAACCCAAACACATTGCAAGCACTCTGAGAATATGGGGCTTCCTCACGTGGGTCTCTGCTCTGACCTTGTGCTGTATACAACAGTGGCTACATCTCTTAAGTGACGCAGGGCGCACGGGCTCGGGCAAGGAATACTCACTGTCCTCATGAGTCCACACGAGCTGGGGTGCACTTGGAGGCCCGTCCCCAGGGGTGGTGAAACACAGCACGGATGTGAAGTAAGCTGTGAACTTCTTCAAGTTCGTTATGTACCCGTGGTGGATCCCGTGGAAGTCCGGAGCAATGGTGACCACTGCCACTGCTTCAGGGACATCTGCTGGCCATGCGAGGAGCTGGGAAGGCGTAGGGGAAAAGAGATGCTTTTAACTGTAGTTCCTCACTCAAGTGTGCAGCAGGGTTTTATTTTATAATTAGTTATGTCTTTAAGGAAAACACAGTCATAATTCAATAAGCCCATCATATAATGTCATTTCAAAAAAGTTGAATTTGAACCAGGTGCAGTGGTACCTGCCTGCAATCCCAGTACTTGGGAAGTTGTGACAGGAGTATCATAGGTTTGAAATCAGCCTCAGCAGCTTAGCAAGACTCTTAGCAACCTAGTAAGACCCTGTTTCAAAACAAATGAACAAACACACACACACACACACACAAAGCTGGTGGTAGCCGGGCATGGTGGCTCACACTTGTAATCCCAGCATTTGGGAGGCTGAGACTGACTGGAGGATCCGGGTTCGTGGCCAGCCTCAGCTACCTAGTGAGGAACTCTGCAACTTAGTGAGACCCTGTTTCAAAATAAAGAATAAAAAATAGGGCTGGGGGTATAGCTCAGAGGTAGAATGCCCCTGAATTCAATCCCCAGTACCGCAAAAAAACAACAAACAAACAAACAAACAACAACAACAAAAAAAAACAAATGCTGGTGGTGTAGCTTAGACACAGAATGCCTCTGAGTTCAATTCCCACCAGTATGACAAAAAAAGAAAAGTTGAATTTGAAAGATATCTCAAGGCATCTCATGGATTATTATACACAACTGTGTATATATACACACCTATGTTATGCACACGCATATGCAAATAAAATAACTAACTCAAATGGAATGGACATTCCCTCAAACCCTCACCTTCTCTCCACATATGCATGTTATAGAACATGTACTTTTAACAGTAAGGGATCAAGCTGACGACATCTACTAATTCAACTGAATCAGCATAAGGAGACAAATACAAATGTTTCTCCAGATAGGCATCTACTCTGAATCAAAAAGACTTAATAGAAACAATTAATTATTTATGTATATTTTTTTGTGGTAATGGGGATTGAACCCAGAGACATTCTACCTCTGAGCTGCACCCCTGCAGCCCAATTTTAGTTTTTGTTTTGAAATGGGGTCTCACTAGGTTGCTGAGAGTCTCACTACTTACTGAGGCTGTCCTTGAACTTGAAATCCTTCTGTTTCAACCTCCCAAGTACGAGGATTATAGTTGTGCGCCACTACATCTGGCTCTCTGAGATATTTTGAAACAAGGTCTCATTAAGTCACCTCATGCTGGTTTTGAACCTTTGAGCCTCCTGTCTCAGCCTCTCAAGTATACTAGGAATACAGGTGTGTGCCACCATGCCGGGCTATACTTTATGTCACAACTAGTTTCCTGAAAAGGATTTGAAGAGTCGGTTTAACATTTTAAAGGACTAGAGTATTTATACATATTCCAGGGAAAGTTACTTTCATTTGTGGCAGCATTATGTATGTGTGTGAATTCTAATTCCTTTGATACCAAATACTTCTAGGACTAATTAGTTCTGAAGCTGGCATGCTGCAGGATACATGCGGGTCTGCATGGAGCAAATATCCGAGCCAGCAGATGAGTGCTGTGGTCTCCTGATCAGACCTGGTAGGAGAGTCAGGGGGCCATAGCATCTGGGTTGATTGGTACAATTTTCTTTCAAAAGAGTGTCTGACTTGAGATACTTCTGAGGAACAAGGAAAGGCGGAGCAAATTTCCAGCTAGGTCTGCCTTTCTAGCAGACAAACAAGTGTTGTAGTAAGCCAAACACAAATTGGCAAAACAAAATGAACTGCGTATCTGGGAAATGATCTTCTCTGAAGCTGAAATGATCGCAGATTCCAACAAAGAGGATGGAACCCCTTGTCTCTGAGGTCTCCTGCCATGGAGGATTAAAGGGCGTGTTGTATGCAACATGAGGGTAGGCTTTTAAACTCAACCAGCAGATGTTGATCTGGAAGGAAAGATAAGCCAGTTTTGGAAATTGCGTGTGTGTGTATGTGGTTCTAGGGATTGAACACATGGCATTCTACCTCTGAGCTACACTCCCAGCCCTTTCTTTCTTCTTTTTTTTTTTTTTTAAAGTTTTTGTTTTGAAACAGGTTCTTGCTAGGTTGCTGGGAGTCTCACTAAGTTGCTGAGGCTGGTCTGGAACCTGCAAACCTACTGTTCTGGTCTCAGCCTCCCAAGTACTGAGATTACAGGCAAATGCCACTGTGTCTGGCCCAGGCTCAAACAGAACTCTCCCAAAAGTAGGAAGCTGAACAAGCCTCTTACTGGACAGGAGTCCTTGGCTTGTACATCTGTGCCCCTTGCTCTGCGCCTGTGCTCTACAGAGGATCCTCTTGCGGAAGCAGGGGTTTGGGCACATGCTGACTCCAATCAACCCTGACAGATCTCCCGCTGGCCACTGAAAACGAAGGGCCTTTCTCATGAGAAACTGCTCTTTTATGTATGAGCCATCTCCTTGATAACTGATCATTTGAGTTTCTGAGCCAGTATGGCTGAGGATAAGACCTTGAATAAATGGTGACCCCACCAAGGTCAAGACGCTCTGCATTTCATGCACTGGGCTCTTGACATAATGGGAAGGGGCAGCTTCCCTGTGAAGGACAAGGTCTTGCAGACCATGAGAGCCACCTGTGCCAGGCCAGTACCTTGTATCCCTGGTTGATGCCGTTGATGAACTGCTGAGGGGGAGGGTTCCACAGAAGCTGCACGGTGGTGGAGTTCACGGCTTCTGCCTGCACGTTCTGCGGGGGCGCGGTGGGCACTGCTCCCGGGCGGCCAGGGAAGACAGCCAAACAAATGGCAGGAGGCACCGTGGGGAGGAGAGACGGAAAAGAAACCTTTAGCCGCCACTCACGATTCACAGGCAATTACGGGCGCTGAGAACAGGGAAGTGTGATGAATGCTTCTGGAAGCTAATAGTGGCATTACAAAGAAAGAGAATTGGGCTATTTCTCATTTTCTGTTGGAGAATTCCTTAAGGCACAGGCAGAAAACTGGACTACACCATCTTCTCCCTCCACAGATGAACCTTTCCCATGGATCCAAGATAGACAGCAAGCAAAACCTTTGTCTAATTCCTTTCCCCCCATTGCCTGAGAGTTGAGACCAAGGCTGAGTGTCATCTAGACACCCTCCCCTGCTGCCACTGCAAATAAAATAAATACATGACTATCTTGTTTTCCCTCCCTCCTAATGCCCCATAAAAAGCCCCTAGTCTGTGAGGAAGAGGACTCCTGACTCTCATGGACTCTCTCTCCTGGTCAGGTCAGTCCCCCTCCCAGGCTTCACTTCAATTAAAGAGCCTGTTCTGGTCTGTAAAGCTGTATCTTTTCCTTTATCCCTATATAATCTAGCAGGGGTGGGAGGTGGTGATTGTGGTTAGACGTGGGTGTAGGGGAAGAGGGGCTGAGGAGGTAGCTGGGTCCTTTGTGGGTTGACAGACTCGCCTGACACAGTGGTTGACAATGGATACGATGGGCAGTCGTAATCAAAGCTTTCTGAAAAAGGCAGTGGTGTGACCAGTCTGGCTTTTGAGGGGGGATAACCCTAGGGGCCTATGAAAAGGGGACTATCCACCATCGGACACAGGATGGTCCTGGCTCTTTAGATGATTAGTTCAAATGTGAGGCATGAAAGACCAAGGGATCTTTTGGCTCCAGGTAGAGAAACAAAGACAAGGGTCTCCTGCCATAGCACACATAGGGTTAGAGCACTATCCTGTTCCAAAATGGCTATGATTCCCATGGCTCCTTTCCTCATGGCCTCATCTCATCAGGCAGAGATGGAAAAGTTAAAATGCATTGTGCCCCTCCAGCCTACTCTCAAGTCATGCTGTCTTTCAATCTGCTGTTGACCATGGCCAGGGCATCCCCTGGTCCCTTCCTCCATAATCACCAAGGAAACTGTCCACTTGTGGATTAAAATGGCCACAGGGACAGCTGTGCCTAGGACACAGAAAGCTAGAAAGAATGTCATCTCCAGCTTGGAACAAGGAAAAGCTGAATAACAAAATTGTAACTTTTCTGGAGCCATCAAGAGTTGAGGCCACATGGCAGCCATACAATCTGAAATACAAAGGGAGATGGACTTCTCTAGGAAGTCTGCCCAGAGAGAGAGAGAAAGAGAGAATATGGATACGATCACTGTACAACTGGTTGAGGAAACTTCCGTTAATATCCTCAATGACTGCTCCAGGCTGAGCATGGGCCATGTGACCATATAGAACCTTCAGGAGCAATAGCCTCATAAAGGATGCTTTAGAATACAGAGGAACACAGATGAGAATCAAAACTATTTCTCTAGAGAATTCCACTAAGCATTTGAGAACTAATTACACCAAGTCTAAAGGATCATCCTGACACCAAAATGAGAACAACAAAAATAAAAATAAAAAAATAAAGAAAATTATAGACCAATATCCCTCATGAACACAAGTTAAAAAAAATCCTCCATAAAATGTTAGAAAATCAAATTCAGCAGTACATGAAAACCACAATCAATCCTGATCAAGTGGAATTTATGGTATAAATGCAATTCTAGTCCAACATTTGAATATCAATCCAAGTAAAACATTATATTGACAGAATAAAGAAAAGCAAACATGATCATCTTAATAGGTTTAGAAAAGTATTTGATAAAATTTAACATCCAATCATGATTTAAAAAAATATTCTGGCAAAGCAGGAATTTAAAGTAACTGCATAAACTCGCTAAAGGGCATCCATAAAGCATCTACGCTAAGAACTGCCCCCCTAAGATCAGGGACAAGGAGAAGACATCTTCCTCAACATCTCTATTCTGGAACTCCAAACCAGTGCAGTAATGCAAGAAAGAGAAATAAAAGGCCCACAGATTAAAAGGGGGGCAGGGGTGGCCTCTGTCCACAGGCAATATGATTGCCTATGTAGAAAATCCCAGAGTCAACACGATTAAAGTTCCTGGAACTAAGTGAGGTTAGAAAGATCACAGGATACAAGATCAAACTACAAAAATCGATTATATTCCCAAACACAAGCAACTTAAAATTGAAATTAAAAAAAATCAATTCCATTTAAAGTAGTAATGAAACATGAATTAGATACAAACTTAGCAATGTGCAAGGTCTGTATTAGGAAAACTACAAAACACCAATTAAAAAAAAAAAACAAAAAACCAAGGCCTGGGTAGGTAGTCACAGCACATTAGTGGGTTAGAAAACTAGAAGACAACACAATAAAGAGGACTGTTCTCCCCAAAATGACCTCCATAGTAATTGCAATCCCAATCAAAATCACAGCTAGATTCTTCAGAGAAACTGAAAAGGTGATTTTAAAACTTATATGGAAACGTAAAGTAATTAGAATAGTCAACCTTATTTTGAAAAAAAAAAAAGTGGGCAAATTTTACTACATAAAGAATATCTATAAACTCACAGTAATTAAAACAGCAAGCCGGGCGTGGTGGCGCACGCTTGTAATCCCAGCATTTGGGAGGCTGAGACTGGAGGATCCGGGTTTGCGGCCAGCCTCAGCTACTTAGTGAGGCCCTCCGCAACTTAGTGAGACTTGGTTTCAAAATAAAGAATAAAAAATAGGGCTGGGGCTATAGCTTGAAGGTAGAAGGCCCCTGAGTTCAATCCCCAGTACCAAAAAAAAACAAAAACAAAAAACAAAAAACCCCCAGCATATTACTTGAAAATGGAGTTATACGTGACACAGGATAGAGTCCAGAAATTATTTACACATGTATTGACTGGTTTTCAGTAAAAGCACAAAGATTATTTTTTGAGAAAATGATGCTGGAAAAATTAGACATATACATGTCATGAGAGAGAGAGAGAGAGAGAGAGAGAGAGAGAGAGAGAGAGAGAGAGAGAGAGAAAGAGAATGAGAATGAATATCTGGATCTGTACCTCACATCATATATGAAAACTAACTCAAAATGGATCATAGACATGAATGCAAACCTATAACTATAAAATTTCTAGGAAAAAACAGATGTGATATTGGGTGAGACAAAAATTTCTCAGACACATCACCAAGGACATAATCTGTAAAAGAAAAAAGGACTGATAAAGCTGATTCCATCAAAATAGAAACCTTCTTCTCTATGATAAACAAATACCTGCTAAGAAAATGAAAAGACTGGCCACAGACTGGGAAGCATATCTGGGACATATATACTGTATCTGATAAAAGACTCTAAAAAATTAAACTTTCAAAATTTAATAATAAGAAAAAACAAAAACTCAAAACATGGATAAAAGAATTAGGACCAGGATCTGAGTCCACTGCACACCCATTATAGGGGCTAAAATAAAACAAAGGACAGGAACAACTAAATGCCAGTGATGTGCACAGCAGATGACAGTCCGGGTCTTTTAGCCAGGAGCAATAAAAGAGTTGCAGCCGCTGGCAGAACAGGTTGTTATTCTCTCACAACGCTAAACATGCGCCTGCCACACAACCCAGCAATCCTACTTGTAGGTACCTGTGCAGAAGAAGTAAAACTCAAGTTCACATAAAAAAATCTGTTTTCTGTGTTTATGGCAGCTTTCATAGTCTCCCCAAATTGCAAACATCCCAAATGTTTGTCAACTGGTGGATGGTTAAACAAACTGCACTATATCCCTGGAGTGGAATACCACTCAGAAATAAAAGGGAACCAACGACTCACATGCCAACGACCTGGGTGACTCTTGAATGCATTTATACTACAGGAAAGGAGCCAGGTTCAAAAGGCTATATATTGGATTATCTCGTTCATTTTACAGTCTATACAAGCTAAGATCATAGGAAGAGGAAACATCAACGTTGCTGAGGGCTGGGGGCATGGGCAGAGGTTAGAGTACAAAGGGTAGCGGGAGAATCTGGGGCACTAGAAGCATTCTGCATCTCAACCCTGACAGTGATGACTGTGAACTAAAAGTGTGTGTCAAAACTTATGGTACGGCTGGGTGCAGTGGTGCATGCTCATAATTCCAGTGCTTGGGAGGCTGAGACAGAAGGATCACAGGTTTGAGACCAACCTCAGAAAACTTAACAAGGCTCTCTGCAATTTAGTGAGAATCTGTTAAAAATAATTATATATATATAATTTATATATATATATATATATATATGTATGGCTGAGGATAGTTTGGAGGTAGAATGCCCCTGCATTCAAACCCTAGTACTATTAAAAACAAAATACTGAAAAAAACTTATGGTACTGTACCTTAAAAAGAGTGAATCTTATGTAAATTAGACCAGCATAAATTTCACTTTTAAACATGCTGCAAATTCTGTGATACTTTTCGCAGTGAGCGGTGGTGCTGTCAGAGCCCTAGAAAATGGGCTCTGTGGCTTCTCTGACCAATAGAATGTGACTTATGCCTTAGTAACATAACACTTTTTTTCCGTTCTGGGGGCAGGGAAAAAAATGGTGTTACTGAAGAGAGCATGGACATGTTGATCAATGACACAGAAGAGAGAGTCCAGAAATTACTAGTCCCATACATATCAATTGGTTTTCAATACAAGAACAAAGAAAAGTCTTTTCAACAAATGGTGCTGGAAAATTTGGACATCCTTTCTGGGAGCCTGAGCAGCCACTCAGGAAGTCCAAGTACCCGAGACCACTGGATTGGAGAAGCACATGCAGGTGCTGCCACAGACAGGTCCCCAGGAGGAAAGCCACCTTCCACTCCCTCCCCAGCTGCATGAGTGGTACCCGGGGGGAAAGAACCATGAAGCCACGTCTACGTGAATCCCCAACCCACAGCATTATGACGCACAGTACAATGGTTGTTGCACTGAGCTGTTAGGTTTTGGGGTCATCTGTTGTGCAGCAAAAGGAAGCCAGGACAGTTTCCACTGAAAGAGAAAGAGGAAAAAAAGAAAAGAATAAAAGGGGAAGGGAAGAAAAAAAACACCAGAAGCTATTGGGAAAGAATATGTTTGCCTTTCCTTGTGGAACCCTCATTCTCTGAGATGGAGGAATTCATCTCTTTCTTTGTGGCTCTGCTCCAGAATGTCATCAGCCCTGATTACGGCCTGTGAATTCCATAGTACTTTTTCATCAAATGCTGTTAAGTTCTCTAAGACATGGATAATATGCTAGAAAAAAGGATATTTAGCATAATCTACATAAGGAGTCATTTCCTACAGTTTCAAGAGAACATCTGCATCTTTGCTTTGCTTCACTGCAGTCTAAGAGCCATGTCAAGATATCAGGGGAAGGTGGGGTGTGGTGGTGCATGCCTATAATGCTAGTACTTGGGAGGCTGAGACAGGATAATCCCAGCTTTGAGGCCAGCCTCAGCAACTTAATGAGACTCTCAGCAACATGTAACACCCTGTTTCAAAAAATAAAAAATAAACAGGGATAGAATGGAACTCAGAGGTAGAATGCTCCTGAGTTTGATCCCCAGTGCCAAAAAAAAAAAAAAAAAAAAAAAAGTTGTTAGGAGGAAACAGATATTTTCAGAAGTGTGAAGAGTGTACCAAAGAGTTCCAGACAGAGGGGGAACTCAACTCTGGGCCAGTGAGGTTTTTGAGGAGGGGTGGGATTAGGGGTTGAACCCATAGGCATTCTATCTCAGAACTACACCCCCAGACCAATTTTTATTTCTTATTTGGAAAGGAGGTCTTGCTAGGTTGCTGACAGTCTTGCTAACTTCCTGAGACTAGCTTTGAACCTGCACTCCTTCTGTCTCAGTCTCCCAAGTACTGGGATTATAGGGATGCATCACCACACCTAGCTCCCAGTGGAGTTCTTGACATAGGTGATGGAAAAGAATTTCATCATGTTTCAGTAGAGGCACAGAGATTTATTTAGGAAAACAATATATATTCAAGGAAGAATGCAAGTTATAATGAGATAAAAAGACAGATAGACATACCTTTATGATAAAGTAGAGAGTACACATTCAAGGGGGAATGGGATCCATCTCCAAAGAGATACACATTCTTTTTTTTTTTTTTTTTTTTTTTTGCAGTACTGGGGATTGAACTCAGGGGCATTCTACCTCCAAGCTACACCCCCAGCCCTATTTTTTATTCTTTATTTTGAAACCGAGTCTCACTAAGTTGCGGAGTGCCTCACTAGGTAGCTGAGGCTGGCCACGAACCCGGATCCTCCGGTCTCAGCCTCCCGAATGCTGGGATTACA
>PVLC010000896.1:128212-169433 GCA_004027655.1 Graphiurus murinus | reverse complement strand
CATGCTATACAAGTACTCTATCAATGAGCTACATCCCCAGCAAGTGAGGGTGTTTGGACCTGCTAGGCTTTACAATTTGAGAAACACAAGGACATCAAATACATTGGCTTTTGAAATGCTCTTGCTGGCTGGTGCCTTGACTCCGAATTTCTTAATCACCTTGTCCTTGGGCTAGCATCAGAGAGTATGTGCAGTGAACAGACTACATATGGCTAAGACATTTTTTGACCCAAATGTTTCTTCTATCTCTTGTCATCATAGAAGCAAAGGTGCAAGGGGAGAGAGTCTTTTTCCTGTCTAAAGATTTTTTCCCCTTCTCCTCTATCGCCTCTTCCTCCTCCTCCTCCACTTTCTTAGTTAGGTGTGCTTTTATACACAAGTATGTGCATTTGGGCCTTGTGAATAAAGGTTTTTTGCACTGGAGTTGTTATTACTATTTTCATATTTATTGATTTAAAGTTGATAGTTACTTTTCTCCAAAGCTCTATATTGAGTTGTAAGAAAAAGCAGTACAGAATATTTTATCTATTGTGATTTCAAAAGCATTGAAACTGAAGAGGAGAATTGATTAAGTGAATAAAGGTTAAGACATACATGTTACTGGAATCTAAATTGGGTGGCTGTGGGATGAGAATCAGAAAGACAGCCTGAAGATAAATTGAATGAACTTTGCATAGGTTAAGTAATTTCAAAAAGTTCTTCCTTTCATAGAACACCATTACAGATTTGTGAGAAATAAGAGTTTTACTCAGATCTTTATTTGAAAATAAAATGTTCAATGTTCAAGCTCAAAGACAAATGGACTCCATTAGTTCATCTCTGTGTCTTTAAGTATCTAGACCAGGCATGGTGGTGCATGCCTGTAATCCCAGTAATTGGGAGGCTGAGACAGGAAGGTCACAGATTTGAAGCCAGTCTCAGCAACTTAGTGAGGCCCTCAGCAACTTAGTGAGACCCTGTTTCAAAATCTTAAAAAATAGGGCTGAAGGTGTAGCTCAGAGGTATAATGTTCCTGGGTTCAATCCCCAGTACCACAGAGGAAAAAAAAGAAAAGGGTCTAGGAAACTAAAAGCAAGTAGGTGACAAGGGTTCTAGATTAGGTCAAACACTTCTTACATATTAGAGTTAGAGAGATATAAGAGCAAGACAAGTTAAAATGTGATTACAGAAATATACATAAGCATGAATGAAGATCTAATCAGCAAAATCATTTTGGCAATTGATAGCAAAAGGTGAGAAAGCATATGTTAGCACACTTGGGCTGCTATAACAAAATACCATGGAATGAGTGTCTTAAGCAAAATAAATAAATAAATAAAATTAAAAATAAATTATATATATATATATATTTCTTTTTTCTTTCTTTCTTTTTTTTTGGGGGGGGGACTGAGCAATCCAAGACCAAGTAGTTAGCAATTTGATTTCTAGTGAGGACTCTTTCTAGCAACCAACTTTTGATTCTGTCTTAACATGGTAGACACAGAGGGAAAGAGCTCTCTGTCTTTGGTGTCTCTTCTCAAAAGGACATTGATTCTATTAGACACAGGACCAGATCTCATTTAATTTCTGTCTTAGTTAGTCTTTCCACTGCTATATCCCAGTAAATCTGACCATACAACTTAGAAGAAGAAAGATTTATTTGCTCATAGTTTCCTTGGAAATTCTGGGTTCAGTCCATGTAACGCCAGGTCGATGGATTGCAGGCATGACAGCTAGAAGCAGAAAGAAGGAGAGAACATGAGCTCTGCTCTCCCTTTCATGGAGGCTGGAAGCAAAACAAGAGCACCAAGGGGATCAGGGACCATATATAATCTCCAAGACCACACCCCATGAACCCACTTTCCCCAGCAACACCCTACCTGCCTAGGTTAAGACTCAGAGAATCCAGTACAATGAATTTATCTACGTAAGATTACAACCTTCATGATTCAATTACATCAAATTTGAATACTAATTTCTGAGCTCTTCAGGGAATATTCTATCACTAACTATAATAACCTCCTTATGAGCCCTAACTCCAAACATTGTCACAATTCAGGTTAGAGTTTTAAGATATGAATACTAGGGAATATCATTCATCCATAGCAGAGAAGAAACCTAATCTAACTGCTCTCTTCTTAATTTGCATCTATCAAAAAGTCCAAATTTAGCCTTGAAATTAATGTTATTCTTGTTATTTTGTTAATTTGTTAATTTGAAGGCATGGTGTTCCATGCCTGCATACCTAGTATTTGGGAGGCCGAGATAAGAGAATCTCAGGTTCAAGGCCAGGCTCAGCAGCTTAATGAGACTCAAAAACCTAGTGAGACCCTGTTTCAAAATAAAAAAAAAATTAAAATGGATTGGAGTGTAGATTGGAGGTTCAATCACCAGTACCACAAACATTGAAAAAAAAGAAGAAAAGATAAGCCAAAATTTCTAGGTCACATATAAGGGCTAGCAGTATGTTCTAATTTTCTAGGTACTGGAAAAACTCTTTAATATTGAAAATAACCTTATATAATTTCAAAAAAGCTTCAGAAAATTCTCTTCTTGGTGTAAAGTCTTTTAACTTATTTTTTATATTATAGATATTAGTGTCTATCAGAGGAATAACTGGCAAAGATCTCTTCCCATTCTGTAGATTTTCTCTTTAGACTCATGATGGTTTCCTTTGATAACCAGAAAAAATTTCAGTTTAATGTCATCTCATTTATTAATTCTTGTTTTAATTTCCTGAGCTTTGGAGTTCTTGTTGAGGAAGTTTCTACCTGTGCTATATCTTGGAGTATTGGACTTATGCCATCCTCTGGAAACTTCAAAATCTCTGGTCTAACTTTCAAGTCTTTGATTCATCTCAAGTTGACTCCTGTGCAGGATAAGAGGTAAGGATTTAGTTCAGTTTTTCTACAACTGAATAACCAGTTTTCCCTACACCATTTGTTGAAAAGGCTGTCTTTTCTCCAACGTATGTACTGGCATCTTTGTTGAAAATCAATTAAGTATAAGTGAGCAGATTTGTTTCTATATCTTCTCTTCTGTTCTTTTGGTCTATGTGTCTGCTTTCGTGACAATACCATGCTGTTTTAATTACAATGGCTGTGTAGTATAATTTGAAGCTACGAATTGTGATACTTCCTGCATGGCTTCTATTGCTGAGAATTGCTTTGGTTATTCTGGGTCTTTTCTTTCTCTACATGAAATTTATGATTGGTTTTTATAGATCTATGAAGAATGACATTGATATTTTGATAGGGATTACATTGACTGTAGATCACTTTTAGTAGAATGGCCATTTTGATAATATTTATTCTGCCTATCCAATAGCAAGGGAGATCTTTTCACTCCTAAGATCTTCCTCAATTTCTTTATTTAGTGTTTTATGATTTTTATTGTAAAGGTCTTTTACCTTTCTGGGTAGCTTTATACCTAAGTATTTTATTAGTTTTGAGGTTATTGTGAATGGGATTGTTTTCTGGACTTCTTTTTCTGAATTAATGGTTGGCATATAGAAAAGCCACTGATTTTTTTAGGTTGATTTTTTATCCTGCCTCTTTGTTGAATTTGTTAATCACCTCTTGTAGTTCTCTGGTTAGGTTTTTGAGACTTCTAAATATAGAATCATGTCATCTGCAAATATAAGTTTAATTCTTCTTTTCTTATTTGATTGCTTTTGATGTCCTTGTCTTGTCTTATTGCTCTGGCAAGAGTCTCAAGGACTTTATTGAAAAGGAGTGATGATAGTAGTAGTATTCTTATCTTGTTCCTGATTTTAAAGGGAATTCCTGCAGTTTCTTCCCATTCAATATGATGCTGGCTTTGGGTTTATTTTATATTGCCTTAATGCTGTAGAGGTCCATTCCTTCAATTATGATTTTCAGCAGTGTTTTTTTTAACATGAATGAGTGTTGGACAAATAACCCAATCAATAAATGCACATTTGAGTTGAATAGACACTTTACAAAAGAAGAAATACAAATGACCAATAAATACATGAAGAAAGCTCAACATCATTATCAATCAGGGAGATGAAAATCAAAACTAGACTGAGATTCCACCTAACCCTAAATAGAATGGCAATCATCAAGAAGTCAAAAAATAAAAAAAAATATATTGGGGAGGATGTGCAGAAATTTGAACTCTTTTACACTGTTGGTGGGATTGCAAACTAGTTCAGCAGCTATGGAGATAAGTGAGGAGATTCCTTAGAAAACTCAGAATGGATCCACCGTATGATCCAGCTATTCCACTCCTGGGTATCTTTCCAAAAGAGTTGAAACCAGAGAACTACAGTAATATATGCATACACATGTTCATAGCAGCACAATTCAAAATAGCCAAATTATGGAACCAACCTAGGTGTCCATCAACAGACGAATGGATTACAAAATTATAGGAAGCACACATAATGGAATTCTATTCAGCAATAAAGAAGAACAAAATCATGCCATTTGCAAGAAAATGGAAGGACCTGAAGAACATTATGTTAAGTGAAATGAAACAGTCACAGAAAGTGAAGGGATATATGTGTTCTCTAATATGCACAAGCTAGGGAGTAATTGGAAAATCAAAGGGACTCCAGATAATGGAGGAGAAACCTCACTGGAGCCAGGGGAATAGTCTAAGGGAAGGAGAGGAGAGAGAGGGAGGTTCATAATGGAAGTACTACAATCTTCTATGTGTACATGTGAAAATATCAATGCCAATCTCAGTACTCTGGGGAAGGGGTGAGAAGGGGAGGCAGCAGTGGGGATGGGGGCACCAAGTACTGTGTGCATGTATGTCACTGTCAACATGATTTACATTATGATGTGAGACTATAACGCACCAAAAAAAGCATATAAAATAAAATTTTAAAAATTCTCTTCTGTGCAAAGTCTTCCTATTGTACTCAGGTAGTTGTTACTGACTTTCCAGCACCCACAGGGCCTAAATTGGAAGCTCCAATTTATTTCCAGATTTAAGGCAGAGACAGAGAGACCTTCTAACTCCATAGTTCAGATAAATAACATTCTTGCTTTCATTCCTGTATTCTATTAGGTCTACATAGCAGGAGTGTAGCGGTCAATTCAAATAAAATCCCTACTAGGAAGAGCTTATTAGTCACATGGAGAAGTTCAAGGAGAGAATTCCAATCTACTGCTGTATGCCTCCAGGCCAGAGATCATCTGGAAGGAAAGGAAATTGTGTGTTTCCTTTCAGAACTCACTTTGCCCTGAGTGTGTGGTTTACTGCTTCCTCTTCTAAAGTCCCTGTTATGAGGGAAATGGTGGAAGTGTTTGAGGCAGAAACATCCAGGCAGCTGGTGGTATGTTTTTGCATCATGCTTTTTGATTTAAGTGCTGATCTCCACTTCCAATCCCTCTGGCCCACAGTCAGTGACAGTTGGACTGTTTCATTCTAGGCTGAGTGCAGTGTTTATGAGTCCAAGCTGTTCAAAACGCTAAGTTTCAGAATCCTGCATCCTTTTAAATACAGGACACATAATTATATATCTAATCTTAAATATAAACAGTAAACAATTTCACAGTTTTCTCAAAAACTCTTATTTCATTCCCTTATGAATTGAATTTAAAAATTTTCTATTATTTGTGACATTTTTGTACCTTAAAAGTGTGATGCCATGTAACAGGTGGCAGAGTTTTTCACCTGGAAACTCCCTACATACCTTTTCCTCTATTTTGAAGAAACACAACTGTTTTGAGATGCTCATAGACAGTGAAAATAGCATTATAAGGAAATGAGATATTTTTGCATTTTATTTGATCTTGGACACAATGTTAACTCTCTATGAAATATTTATCTCCAGTATCATGGTATCTCAAGGAGTAGATACAGGATTCTAGAATACCTAATTTGTATTCATCACATCAGATTGATCAGTATTTGTTATGTGATGCAGAATTTATAGCAGTGAATGTAAGTATGATTGAATTTTTATTTTTTCTTTCTATCTTATATTGGCTTATGATTACATCATTGGGTTGGGGAAAACATTAGCGATTTGAGGATTATTAGCCTAAATCATGATAATATGCCATGCATTCGGTTGAGCATATCACATGTGTATTTTACAGTTACTTTTCTATTCTTATTAAATATAACTTGTCTACATAGAAAGAACCTATATTACATAACATTTAAAGTAAGATTAAGGTTAATGGTTCAGGACATTTGTTGATTGTTACTAGTGGTAAACAAATAATTTACTTTGAATTAGACTATATCAGTAGTTCCTATGTCCAATATTGAAATCTGAGGATCACCACAGTTCTGATAAAGTCATCCCTTCTTCCTGGACTCTGCCTTGTTTTGTCTGAATGCTCCCAGTTAAAGATTAATTGAAAGTGAACTATGAGGAAGTAAAGCAGGGAATGTTTGTAATTCTATTGAGTTTGTTATAGAGAGGGGATGAGAAAGTAGATTATAGCTGGAGGGGATGTCAAAACAAGAGAGGTTTTGCTTCATTTGAATTCTGTTTTATTTTTCTTAATTTGCATTTTTTAAAATTTAAGATGGCCTATTCTATGCCAAGTTGGTGAGATGCAGAAGTAAACCTGAGTGAAGGAATAAAGAAGAGAGGAATGTGGACTCATACTGGAAGAGCAATGTTAAAAGTTGCCCCATTCTCATAATTATCCATCTCTTCCCTCACTTGGCTGTTCTTTGTGTCCAAATGCATGGCTCCAGTTCCTGGTCATTTATTCCTTTCCAACGAATCTTATTTCTGATCCAATTTTGTGTATAAGATTAAGTCACACAATGAATTGATTTGAAGGTATCTTACTGGATTTGTCCTGCTTAAAATTATCATTCCTCCCTTGACCTTGCCTGTGACTCATCTGGCTGAACTTGGAGGTGCTACAGTGAAAAGGAGGGGGAAAGCTTTGTGCAAAGCATTGGACTTTGTGCTGCTTGTGTCTATGCTTCTGACATGGTACTAGGTGAGCCTAATGTGTGGCTTCATTTATTCCTTGCATGGGCTATGTGATTCTTTCATCACTATTTACTAATAAGGAGACTGAGATTGAGAAATGTTGAAGGTTTTCAACTACTTGAAAGGACTGGTATTGTAATTAGAACTAAGGGTTTCCTATATTCTCTAAAGGCTGTCTTTGTTCTGTTCTTATTTATCTCAGTGATAAATGTAGCTTTTCAGGGTGTGGGAGGAGAATTTAGGCTAGTCGGGTAATACAGTATGGCTATTTCCTTAATGATAGCCAGTGAAAGAAAATTAGCTGTAGACATCTACCCTCCCATCCCAACTATTACCAACTATTTTCATAAAATTAAAGCCAATTATTAGCTGGGCGTGGTGATACATGCTTGTAATTCCAGTACTTGGGAGGCTAAGACAGGAGGATGCGGGTTTCTGGCCAGCATCAGCTACTTAGGGAGGCTCTCTGCAACTTAGTGACACCCTATTTTAAAATAAAAATTACAAAATAGAACTAGGGATGTATCTCGGAGGTAGAATGCCACTGAGTTCAATCCCCAGTACCTCAAAAAACACCACCAACAACCCAATTATCAGATTTA
Source organism: Graphiurus murinus (assembly GCA_004027655.1). Taxonomy (NCBI): domain Eukaryota; kingdom Metazoa; phylum Chordata; class Mammalia; order Rodentia; family Gliridae; genus Graphiurus; species Graphiurus murinus. The sequence goes on along the minus strand of PVLC010000896.1, from coordinate 161,915 downwards.
TTTGTAAGAACAGATATCAACAATTTCCTAATATGCTATAATCATAATCAGCTACCAAAAATAATTATCAAAGCTCCTTATGAATTGGTTGCTGTTGGATTTACTCAGGGTTCTACTGGTTAAACCTCAATATTTGTAAAATGTGTCTTGAATGACTCCACAGATATATGGAGCTCATTTGTAGCTATCTCCTCTGATTCTTATCTTGAATGAGAGCCTAAACAAGATAAGACTGAAAAATGTGACAGCATATAGGGAGGATGCCATCTGCCAGAGCAGGCTGGTAGAAACACAGAGCTGTGCCATGCCTCCTCTTCTCTAGACCAGTCATAATCCTAGACATCATTTCCCTTAGAGGCCTGGAGGTAGAGCAAAAATGGCTTGTTCCTCCCAGTCCAGCAAGATCACTCAGCCTTGCAGGAAGGGTAGGAGAGTTTATTGAATAATCCAATGTCTTTTCTTTGCTTTTTATTCTCCATTTCTATTGTGCCAGCCACCTTGCAATTCCTATGATTTCTGTAGGACTTGCAGGCAAAATCTTGTTTAACATTTTGCCTCTGAAAGATATACTGTTTTCATATACAACCGAGTCTAAATTCTTTCCATTTTGGAAGAAAATTGTGAATTTTAGAAATTTTTTTTTTTCTTCAGGAAAAACATACCTGGAAAGCCTTCAAAGATTATGAGGGTTTTTTCCTAGTAAACAATTTCATCTTTCATTTATTTGACTGCCAAGAATCCAGACTACTTCAGGGAATTGAGTGGAAGTTTGTGTTTTGAAATTAACTCTTTCTGACTATGGTTATTACTGAACTGCAAGGATGGCATCAACATTTAACAAACTTAAGTTAGTTATATGATGTATTAGTAGGAACCAATGATTATTAGCGGGAAATGCATCTAAAGGATGATCATGTTTGTAAATGTGGGAGTAAAATCCCAGGGGAAAAGCACATGGTGTTTTGTTCTAAGACATAAAGCAGGAAAGTACAGGAGCTGGAACTAGTACCACCAGCTGAACTGTAGTACTGAATTGACTTCTCTATAGCATCCCTTACCAGTCATTTCTGATTTGCAAATGAATAGCATAGAGTTTGACTGAAAATATAAGCATACAACATATTTAGAAATAAACAATACTATCAAGTAAGGTGTTTATTCTTGTTTTCTACTCTTTCTTAGAGAAAAGTTCCAAACTCTGTGACTCTGCATTTAACCTGCTTAATAATTCTAAGTTTATGGTAAGAATGTAAGGATCAGCCTATTAATTCTTTTCATTCAAGTCTCCTTATTAGGAAGGCAACTTTATAACTTATTTGTATATGTCTCTTAAGCAAGCTAAATATGTATGTTACTGAGAATCTATTAAATGATGAGGGAGGAGAAAGAAAAATAGAATAATTCTACACTTATTTCTTACACTTGAGTTTAATCTTTCAGATTTCTTGGGAATCAGGTAAAAATCCAAGGATCCAATCAGTTCTGACAGTATCTTGACAAAGAAAAGCAACTTCCACAATGAGAAGCAATACTGCAGAGATCCATCCTGATTTTCCCAGTAGCACAAAAGAGACCTTTTTTTTTTTATGAATTTCTGATCCTTCCAGGGGCCTAAAGAGTAATTTTAACCAACTTAGGTATGATTGATGCTAAGGAAATATCAGAAAATAATTGATGTATAAGAAATTATAAATTGGAAAAAATTTTAAAAGAACATAAGTACATCGAATGCCCCACCTTTAGGGAATGTTTAAGTACATTCTTGTACACAGTTCATGGAACTGAAATACCTATTTTAAAAGTTTGTGAAAACCTGAAATAGCATTGAAAATGTTTTTTATATAATGTACAGTAGAAAAAAAGCAAGCCAAACAATTTTATAGTCAGTTTGATAATTATGGAATGGGAAATCTCCCCATAAAAGTACTGAGAGGATCTACCCAAATATATTAATAGTGTTTTCACATGAATAGAAGTATTTTGGATGATTGAAAATTATCTCATACTTTTGCATGTTTCCCAAATTTTATTTAACTTATTTATTCAACAGGTATCTATAGGTCAGAAAATAATATTTCTGGTTCTTTGCTAAGTGTTGTAGACAAACTTGTGATCTAGAAAGGCAAAGGAAGTTAGCTGCCATGCAAAGGCTAATGGAAAACTTGAATCAAAAACAACCATCACATAATACGTTAAGTACTATAAGAGTGTGGGGCAAGTTTTTAAAGGCACAATAAGGAAGAGCACACACAATTTGGAAAGCAAGATATGGATTGGAGTATTGATCATAATACATTATAAGTGAAATAAACATTAAAGTATTTCAAAAAATAAGAAATATGTGTTGAAGCGTGTCCCTCCCTTGAAACATATATGTTGTAGTCCAAACTCCTGTACCCATAAACATTATGTGTAAGTCAGTTCTGCAGATATAATCCAGTTAAAATGAGGTCACTCTGAATTAGTGTGGGCACTTATGCAATGGCCAGTGGCTTTGAAGGAAAGAGAAATTTGTAGACAGAGACAGAGAACACGTATAAACAGAAGGAAGGAGGCCATGCAAAGATTGAGATGGAAATTGCAGTGATGCAGCTACTGGTTAAGGAACAAGCATTACAGGCCAAAACTATAAACCAGGAGAGAGACATGGAACAGCTTCTCCATCAAACTCTTCAGAAGGAACCAACCCTATGACTGCCACAGCTCCTTAATAGCTGGATCTTGAGCAAGGCTCGGTCCACTGGAGTCCTGTAAGGCAGAGGATTCCAAAAGAAGGAATGTGTGACATATCCCACTTTGCATTATTATATTCTGGAAATTTTGGGTGCTTTGGGTTTTGCTTTTACATTAATTATAAAGGAAAATTTCTTAGAAACATGTGGCCCAATGGAAGTGATCTCTTAGCTGAAAAAAAAAAAAAAAAAAAAAAAAAAAAACAGTGCGTCAAGACAACCCATAAGAAATTCATTAACCACATACAAACATTAGTCAGGAAATGGGGTTTGCAAGCTTAGTTACTAAACAGCCTTATGTTCCCTCTCAGCACACAGGTACAGAAACAAAATAAATAAGCCAAAGAGACTTAGGTCTACTATTTTATCTATGAGTAAAGAAAGCTTTAAGACAGATAGGCTTTACTCACTTCCACCTTGTCCACCTGAAATTTTACAGGATACATTAACTCTCTAGCTACCTGAGAAAAAAGATAAAAGATGTACCTACTCAACCTTTATAAAAATAAGACTGTAAACATTCCTGTTCTATATGCCTCACTGCAAAAAAGATAGTATTAAAAAAAAGCACTAACAAGCAATAAACAGATAAGCTTTTACACTGCATGCGGTGTGAGCATACTCTCACAACCTTGTCTCAATCCACACCTATTGAAGGACCCCCGACCCCACTGCCTGGAGGGCTGGACCCCCACATATGACCACCTTGATCTTGTACTTCTTGTCTTTTGAAATACAAGAGAATTCGTTTTCTCTGTTTTATGCTATCCAGTGTGTGGTCGTTTATTATGGCAGCCCTGGGAAACTATCACGGGTCATATAATTGGTGGAGTTCAGAGTTAGTCAAACTCAACTGATCTGTTTCATTTCTTCCTCACAGGCTCAGTCATCTAGGAGACCCTCTGTTGGGTGATAAGATTGCCTTTTCTTGGTAAATAAATGACAGTAGCCATTTGTAGATTGACAACCACACAACCCAACAAGAGGAAGAAAGAGGTGGTTGCGTTGAGTGTTTATTTCTTCAGATTGAAGGGGGAAAGTTTCCGGAAATGTCTCATGCACAGTGAATTGTGTTTAGCCCAAATGCCTAGCTCTGGATCAATATCCTTAACTAGGAGGATGTTGTGAATAATTGACTTAAGCCTAGATTCCATTCAGTGAAGGTACTTCTATTGAGACATATGGGCTCTATGGGGGCAAATGAACACTTGGACAAATGCAGTATCATTCTGGTTCAATTCTAGTTGTGCGGGTTAGAGTGGATGAATACAGGGGGAGGGGGGGCGGGAAACAAATGATGCCACTTTTCAGTTGAAGTCCATCCCCAGGTGAAATGAGAAAACAAAAACAAAAACAGAAATATAAATAGGATTGAAATGGCAAAAAAGAAACTAGTAAGTGAGAAGTCTTTATAGTGGAATGAGGCCAGCTAGGAAGAATAATCAAAGTGCTTTGTGTAAAGATTATGGAATACAGCAGGACTGGATGGGAGATGGTAGCCAGGGTATAGAAAAGCCACTAAAGACATATAGACTTCATCTTAAGGACCATAAGAACATTTTTAAACCAAATTATATAGACAGGTGTTATTATAATATTTGTGTATTCACTCGTGCACTCTAGTTTCAATATGATGACAATATATTAGAAGTGAAATCTAGACATAATCATATTGAAGGAAGGAAATCGTTGCATTAATTCAGGCAAGAGAATGGTAGCCTTGTGTGGAGTGATGATGTTCAAGATGGAGAGAAAATGACAGCTTTGAATCCAGGAAGCACTAATAGCATAGAATGATGCTGCAATAGACAGCCCTGGTTACCAGATCATAGGTCACCCAGGCATTGGTTTAATGAGAGTTTTTCTGGGCCACTTCATAAAATGCCCACATTTTTAGTATCATCAGCAAGTGTAACCGAATCCTTCCCACTACTGCCATATCTACAAATATTATATAGCATGTCTTTGTGTGTGTGTGTGTGTGTGTGTTTCTTTTTCTTTTTTTGATTTTGCTTCTTGTTCCCATATTCTTCTTGATGATCCCTCCTCCATTCAGAAGATGTGCTAGATCCATATCACATCACTTTGTCACTTCATCCACATCCTTCATCACTTTGGGAGAGGAATGGGACAGACATGGGAATTTGGGGAGCATGCAATCTTTTAGTTTTATCCTTAAAGTCTCATTTCATTGGAAAGCAGAGTAAAATTTGTCTGTGAGGGTGATACCTGAAGAAGAGGAAACAGAATTTGTAGACACATACAAAATCCCTCAATGATAAAAGAAATGAGAAGGATTTGTAGTAGCTGGAAATGCTTTCCTTAGGGTAGGAAGCAGGGAGGATGGAGTCAGAAAGAGGGAAGTTGGAAGTGAAGAGACAGAAGGAAAGGTAGGGAAAGAGGAGGGGGGAGAGGGGAGCGAGGGGAGGAGAGGAGAGAGGGGAGAGAGGAGAGAGAGAGGGAGAGAGAGAGAGAGAGAGAAAAGGGAGAGGAGAGAAATGAAAGAGAGATCTGCAAGTTTCAAGTGCAAGAAGAGTACCAGTAAGGAACATCTCCATTTCGTAGAATTTCCATCAGGGAGATGGGGAGACTGTCAAAAGTCTCAACTGGCATGCATCCAGGCACATGGAATCACAGGCAACTTCAGAAAATATCATAGGTGCTGGCAGGTAGAGAAACAGCAAAGCACCTCTGCACTTGACGAGGCCCATTGACAGGCACAATTTCCATTCAAACTAGTGAACCAATGATGAGGAATGATGGAACTTCCTTTGCGCCTTATACCATATCTTGGCACAGCACAAGACTCCATACTGAGAAAGACAGAAGTAATTTTTATTTTACTGCCTAGTTGAGTTAAAAAAAATATTTACTTTTTTTCTCACCTGAACTTGTAGACTAGAATTTCTATCAATATGCTATTTAAGGAATTGTATTATCAACTATTTTAAGACCAGTGCTATTATCAGGAATTGTTAATGGGTTTGTAATTTTTTGGTCAAACAACAGAAAAAGTATGGATTAGTCATACAAGATTCTTATCTATTGTGTTTATTTGTCGTTGCTATTACTTTTTGCCCCCAAATAATAAAACAACATAGACGTTCACAGGCAGTGGGTTTAAACATTCAGTGATGTCATTGGGGACACAAGTATGTTACTTCTGTCATCCTTACTGTGCTGTGTGTCACTTTTATGCTTATCATCTTCTTGTAGAAACCCCAGACATCATGCTCATGCTCAAAGTGAGAAAGACTTGGTGCCAGTTAAACTTGAACATTTGTTATGAGAAAAGTGAAAAATTTATTTCCCAGACAACTCTAAATCTTCCGTGCAACATATACCTATAAAGATTATTGAAGAAAAGTTCATTTCTGTAATAAATAAAATCAGGATTCTATTAGTGAGGAATCTGGGGGCATGGTTATAGGTTATACAACTGACATTTTTTTCCAGTTCACTAATGGAGAAATAAAAAAGGGGGATGGAGACTTTCCTAATTGTTTCCTATTACCTGTCAACAATTTCTGCTCAAAACCCCAGTTTGCTAGAACTTTGCTAGGACAGGACCATACAGTGAGTAACTTAATATAGTTGTGTGCTGGTAATGGATTTTAGGTCCATTATTTGATTGTTTTTCCCCACTACAATCTATGTTTATTAAACATTGATTAGTATCAGAGTTCTAAGTCTTCAATAAAATGAAAAAATATTGGCTCTTTTCCTGTTTATTTTCTATTTATACCACTTGAATTAAAATACATTTCAGCCATGGGCAGAAGCCATATTCTGTCAGGGTTGGTGAGTTTTGATAATGTTAGACAAATCCTAAATTGAGATTGTACACTTGAGTGCTGATTGTGAATCCCAGAGGCATAGAAGCATAAATCCCTCTGTAGTCATTCCCATATGTGAGGGAAAGCAGCAGTCTTTTTAGGTCTTGGTGACAGTCCTTTAGGAGATTTGTTTAATACCCTCTTCCAGATGATACATCAGCCAAAGCAGATTCTATTATACCTTGACTAATAGGCCTTACAAAAGTGCAAAGTTCAGGCAGGTGGGAAGGAAAAGAATAGAGGTATTATGCCTTTGCAGAGACTCTATTCTAAAGCCATCTAAAAGTAATAATGTTGTCCCTAAAACTAAGGCTGATGAAAACTAAGTCCATGTATTTTACTCCTTTGGGAGGACAGAGGAGGACAATAAAATCTGTGTCATACACTGGCTTGCTTGGATCTCTACTATCACTTGTAAGTTCACATTTGTTTACTAATTACCAAGGCCTTTCTTGCAAATGCAAATTATCTAATCATGGCCTATATATACCATAATACAAGTAATACAAACATGATATATATGTACTATATGCTCTATCACCTTCATTTTCTATCTGTTGGTCTCCAAAGATCTCTATTAGGATTCAAAAGAGACTCTGAAAATATTCTCACTTTATTTATTTGGTGTGGTGGTATTTGTTCCAGGATTACTCATTATGTTAATTTATTCATTAACTTTTATTTAGTCACTAAATACTTATTTAATGTCCTCTTAGATGCTTGATGTTGCATATTGTATAGCTAGAAAGACAAAGGAAGTTCCTGGACCTTCAGAATAGACATAGCTGTGTGTGACACATGCACTATGCAGAGCTTGTGGTACCACACCTTGTGGTACCACACCTAGCTGTAGCATTCAATCTTAGTTTTCTCCCATCAGACTCTAGCCTGCATTGTATGCATGCATACAGAAGCCAAATCTTTATCTGACTCAGAATAAGAGATGAAAGAAGAAAAAGTAGGTCAATGGTATTAAAAAAGTAAATTGATTTTAAGTTCCTCAGGCACTAACATATCCTCCAGTTATTTTGTAACTCCGAAATCTCCTACATGACTTCTGTTTCAAAATTGAATCTTCTTTTTTCTTTTCTTTTTGGTACTTGGGGGATTGATCCTAGGGGTGTTCTACCTCTGAGCTATACTCCCAGCCATGTTTATTTATTTATTTATTGTTTTTGGAAATAGGGTCTTGCTAAGTTGCTGAGACTGGCCTCCAATCTGTGATCTTCCTATCTCAGCCTCCTATGTACAGGTATGAGCCACCATGACTGGCTCAAAATTGTCTTTTATATATTAAACACATTCTATAGTGCTTTGATTTGTTATCTTTACATGTCTACTTGCCCTGTATTCTTATTTTATTTTTGTTTAATACTTAACAGATATTTATATGCTTACCAGGAAATGTGGAGAAGAATAAATGCTTACCCATATAGGATATTTTTCTGTTTTCAAGAATTACTAGGATAATCTGGAAACAAAGGACTCTCCGATTGATAGATATGAAAGAAAAATTGTAAGAGTTTAAAAGAAGAGAGAAAGAGGGAGGAGAGGAATCATTAGGTGAGTCTTAGTCATTCACCCAGCTGTCCAAGGATCGGGCTTCAGTCTTCCCATCAGCTCCGAGCTATGATTCTCACAAACCCCTTCTCTTCAATTGATGTGAACTTGTCCTGATAGCTAATTTCACTGAGCTGGGTGCCTCTGTCACTCCCTGACACCTGCCTTTCACCATAAGAACATAAGAACATTATAGCTTAATAAATTCTATCTCCTAAAAGAAAGAAAAGCTCTTTTCAGCAGTTTCTCCCCCCCCCCTTTTTGTTGTTGTTACTGTTTGCTTTTGTTTTTGTCCTCATTCAAAACTCCATGATTTTTCATAATTAGGAAAATGTGATTCTACCAACATGTTTGTGTCATTTTTATTTAACCATTTTCAGCCTTCAAGCCCCTTTGGTATTTAAATGCCAACGAGAGAAACTCACTAGAGAAAGCAAGCTTCCCAGACCTAGTGTCAAACTACTTCGGATCTCCTGAGTACTAAAGTACTATCAGAAAGAATTCCAATTTTGAGCTAAATGTGTAAAAAAAAAATATTTAGATAAGAGGAAAGCTAGGCAGTTCTATAGGATGTTTGCATCATAATATAATTCTCTTGCTTGGCAAATGAAAGATATTTAAATATTGTCTTCAACGATGACTTTATGCCGGTCCAAGAATAATAGTTAAGAATTAATTTTCTCTAAATCTTAAACTACCTCTGGAGATGATATAAATTAGTTTCTACCTTGGAGAATAAGTGATCACTACATTTACAGAATTGCAACTGAGGCAGTAAAGGTTAAGCGTGTGATGAAGGCCACATGGGGCTTCCCAGCAATTGAAGGCTTCCGGTTAACTTTTCTTGATTTCTTAATCATTCTGTTTCTTGCACTGGAAAAAACTTGAGCTACAGTCTTAGACTGAGATGTATCTGTATCTTTGATCTACCTCTTAACAGCTACATAATCTTCAGCAACTTGCTTATTATGTTAGATTAAATTCACTGCTTTCATAAAATGCAGGTAAATTCAATTTTGCAGGGTTACTGTATGGATTAGAAATTACATATGTAAGACCTTTTAACAAGGTGCCAAAGTAATGATAGTCATTGTTTTTGTCATTTTGTCATATACAGTATTTATTGAATACAGTATTTATTGAGAATTTTTTGACTCTGAGAATATGCTAGGCCACAGAGAAATGGGATGAATAAGAGAGTGCTGTGTATGAAAAGAACTTATAATCTCATAGAGTTGAAAAACAAGCACTCAGAGAGATGCAAATCAAAACTACCTTGAGATTTCCCCTAACCCCAATCAGAATGACAATCATCAAGAACACAAACAACAACAAATGCTGGTGAAGGTGTGGAGAAATGGGAACACTAATACATTGCTGGTGGGATTGCAAACTAGTGCAACCACTTTGGAAAACAATATGGAGGATCCTCAGACAAATGGAATGAACCTACCATATGATCTAGCAATACCACTTCTGGGTATCTACCCAAAAGAATGGAAACCAAACTATCAGACAGACACATGTGTATCTATGTTTATAGCTGCACAATTTACAATTGTCAAACTATGGAACCAGTCAAGATGTCCATTAATAGATGAATGGATTACAAAACTATGGGATATGTACACAATGGGATTTTCCTCAGCCATAAAGAAGAACAAAATCATGTTATTTGCAGGGAAATGGATGGAACTGAAAAACATTATATTAAGTGAGATTAGTCAGTCACAAAAGGTAAAAAATCATATGCTCTCCCTAATATGTGGAAGCTAGGGAGAAAATGGGACATAAGAGAGACTCCAGATGAAGAAGGAGAATCCTTAGGTGAGCAAATAATTTGACTTAATGGAAGGTGATGGGAGGAGGGAGGACCCCCTAATACACATGGTGTACTTTCAGGAACATATCAAAGTCAACCACTAAACTGAACTTGAGGAGGGAGGGTGAGGGAGTAGGGTGGGAATTGGGAAAGGGTTAAATGAGAAATGTGTGCATGTATGCCTTTACCAGCTTGTACCTAACAAAGATGTATGATTACAATGTGGATGCTAGGGAGAAGATGGGGTATAAGAGGGTCTCCAGATGAAAAAGGAGAGACCCTCAATAAGCAAAGAAGTTAACTTAACCGAAGGGGATGGACAGGAATTGGGAGGGACACCCTAATGCACAGATATACTTTCACAAATATATCAAGGTCAATCACTAAACTGAACTTGAGAAGGAGGGAGGGCGAGGGAACAAGGCGGGAATTGGGGAAGGGGTTAAATGAGAAATGTGTGCATATATACCTTTATCAGCTTGAACCTAACAAAGATGTATGTTTACAATGCACCAATTTTATATAAAAAAATAAAAAAACAAAAACCAAGATACTATTTTATGTTACTTTGCAATATGAAAACTTCTTTAAGAGGCATCAAACATCCTCCTGAAATGCATAAATGTAGCCCTTCTTAGATTCTGTTTCATAGAATTATTGACATCTAGACAAGAGAGTAGGAACCTGCTTTCAGGATTTTGTGAGTTCCCATGTGGTCCTAATAGAGGAATTTTTCTCACATTTTGTTAAAAATGTTCAACCTCTTTTCAGGAGTTCTCACTTTGTCTCACTATAGAGAAATGTTGGTGAAGGATGCACAGCCCCTTCTTTTAGTTCAGCAACACGCTGGTTAATGACTTGTGGCAAATAGTTATTTACTTCCTCAGAGTTTACCAAGGTCACAGAAACCAGGCTACTTACTTTGAGCCAATCCTGCTAAGGGAGCTTGCCTTGCCTCTGATAAAGTATTTCCATAATCTCCTGACCTTAATCTTACTGGATATTGAGAGAGATTCAGGCAAAAATCTACAGTTTCTCCAAATGCAGGTTTGCCCTCTAGTTCCCTGTCCCTTTGCCTGAGTGACTGACAGCCCTGAACCGGCCTTCTTTTATCACGCACAGGTTGCAATGGCATTTCCGCTTCAGACCATCAAATTTTAAAGCATCGTGAGGACCCCGAGCCAACCCTTGAAAAGTATGTGCCCTTTCTGGTCCAGCACCTGCCTGTTTGCTTGGCTCCATAAACTGCTCGCTTATAAGAGCTACTCACACAGTGTGTGAGTAATCCAATTACTGAAGCTTAGCCGGGAGGGTTTATCCCAAACAAAGCATATTGGCATTGGAAAGAAAAGGGACCTGCAAGAGGAGAAAAAGCAAGTCAAAAACTTTGGAGTTACCAGAGCAGCAGTGCAAAGTGACTGATTAAATTCTTTTTGTCTTTTCAATCAGAGCTTTCACATAAAGAGTAAAGAGCATCTCTGTTGGCTGCAAATCCGGGTGTCTTGACAGCCAGATTTAATTCAGCCTTGCTTTCTGCCTGATGGAGAGTGACATACAATAGGGGCTGGACTGGCATATCAGATGGATGGAATTGCACTCCTGGCTATTCAGCCCCCTTCTCTGCCCTCTTTTCTAATATTGGGCAAGAATGGAGGTGTAAGGTACTGCTTCTGGGTCTCTGGAATGATGGTGGCACTTTCTCTCTGGAGGAAACGTGTGCAAGCAGAGTAGAATTGAATTGACAGATGACATTACACTTCAGCTTTACTCTGCAGGCTCTGAATTGGATTCTGCCACTTCGCAGCGGGTACCACTTCAAGAAAGTTATTTCACACCTGTTAGCCTTAGTTTTATCACTGCTAAAATGGGGAAAATAATAGTTTATTCTTCACAAGGTTGTGAGAATTAATTCCTATCATGTTATTAGTTAAATATTGGACACAGACCATGCGTTTAACTAGTGTCAGCAATTAGTAAACTGTATTTTTGTTAATAATAATAATAGGGCTAATATTGTGACTTATTCCATGGTTCCTAGATGGAAACAATTTGAGCATTTGGCTGACTCTATACTATAGATTAAGGCTGTCTAATAAAACTTGTAATTTTTGACCTTTAAAAAGCTACCAGCCTGTCATCCTCTATTTAATATTAATGAAGTTAGCATTTTACTGCAGCCTCTGTGGGGTCTTTAATTATTAGTCCATGAGAAATCTGATTTCAGCAAGGCATGGTGGCACACACTTGTTTTGTTTTTTTTTTTTTTTTGCGGTACTGGGGATTGAACTCAGGGGCATTCTACCTTGGAGCTATACCCCTAAGCCCTATTTTTTATTCTTTATTTTGAAACCGAGTCTCACTAAGTTGCAGAGGGCCTCACTAGGTAGCTGAGGCTGGCCGCGAACCCGGATCCTCTGGTCTCAGCCTCTCGAATGCTGGGATTACAAGTGTGCGCCATAACACCCGGCTGGGCACACACTTGTAATCTCAGTACTTGGGAGTCTGAGACAGGAGGATCTCAAGTTAGAAGCCAGACTCAGCTACTTAGTAAAGATCTCAGTAACTTAGTGAGACCCTCTTTCCAAATAAAAACTAAAATAGATCTGGGGGTATATTTTGGAGGTGGAAGTCTCCTAGATTCCATCCCCAGTACTACAAAAATAGAAGAAGAAGAAGAAGAAGAAGAAGAAGAAGAAGAAGAGGAGGAGGAGGAGGAGGAGGAGGAGGAGGAGGAGGAGGAGAAAAAGAAGAAAGAAAGGGTAAAAAAGAAGTCTGATTTCTCTAGAAAGCAGGCTTGAAGCAGGCTACAATTGGAGCCTAGTTACAGATAGGGGTGGGGATATGTGTATGTGTAGTGTTGAGCAGGGATTATCCACTGGATCAGTTTGAAGGAAGAATTATCTGCAGGGGAGATGCTGAGATTTGTCCTTCCTCACCTGGATCTTTAATCATTCACAGCACCACTTGCTCTCTGAAGTCACAACACACAGCTCTAGAGAAAGGTTTATATGGGAGCAAAGGAATGCAATAGCAAGTCTAGAAATCAGTGTGTAAATTAAGCTATTTTGTGCATGTTAAGTCCAAAGGGCCCAAACTACTTTGGGAAACAGATTTTTTGCCTTTTCTTGAGAGACTGAGACAGGAGGATCACCGTTTCAAAGCCAGCTTCAGCAATTTATCGAGGCTCTCAGCAACTTAGTGAGATCTTGTGCTAAATAAAAATAAAATAGGGCTGTGGGTGTAGCTCTGAGGTAGCATACCTGGGTTCAATACCCAGTAACACACACACACACATACACACACACACAGCAAAACATTAATGAATTGAGCCAATTGAACTCAAAACAATAGATGTCAAACAAGACTTTGCATGAAAATAGGTGATATGCTTTTAAAATGTGCTTGTGGATGTGGTAGGCATGTCTCTACCTTCTAGGGCTTTCTGAAGTCATTATTTCCAACAATTTCTGTAATGAATAGATGACATGCTGAGCTTCCTCAGGTGGGCTTGCACGTTCATGGCTGCTGGCCCCAGCCAATTTCCATTCTTAACTGTTGTGAGGGCTCCAATGGTTTCTCTTGCTGCCCTCCTCTCACCCACTGTTTACCCCACTAGCTCTGTTTCCTCAATGCATTACTAACACATGGTAAATTTATGTAACAGACTTTTGTTGAACATGATGCAATGCATAAACAACTAAAAAAATAAAGTTTTAAAGTAAAAATCCTAAAATACCTTAGTCTAATATAGTGAAATGTTATTGATTTTTGCTCCATTCAGACTCCTCCTCACCAAGTTGCTAAAGATTCTAAGTTGTTTAATTTAATCCTTCTTCTTTCTTTTTCTTTTTCCTCCCACCTCTGTGTTCAACTCCATTTCTAAAGAAGACCTAAAATCCCTGCTACTTAATTATGGAATGCATTTTAATTCACTAAAATGGAACTACTGACATGCTCTGGAACACTGTGTGTTCATATTTTTAAAGTTGCTGAAGCACTTTGCAAAGCAGAGCAGTCTTTTTTTATAAAGTAATACATTGGTTCACATTTATAAGAAAGTATCCTTACCATCAGAGCTTATTCAAGAGACATTGTGAGGATGTAGAAAGATCCCTTTCACTTACAAGAATGCAATAAATGTGACTATGATAATGGTAACCACTAACACTTGCAGTGAACTTGCAGCATGCCAGGCAATGAGCCAAAGACTTTACTTGCCTCAATTAGTAAATCCATGCAAAAAAAAAGCTTTGGAAGGAAATGCTACCATTTTTCCCATCTTACATCTGAGAACACTGAGATCTGGAGAAGGGAAGTAATTGACTAAAGGTCTCAGTGATTAAGTTGAGGATGAAGTTCAGCTGGTCTACTTTGAATCTGGAGTTCAACCTGAGCCATGTGAAAATTCCAGGGCTCTACAGATCCTCTCTGCCATCCATAGTAGACTCAGGCTGCTTTCACATGCCAAAGTCAATCTAATTTATTTATCATTTATTTTCTGACTTTGGTACAGTAAGATTTTTGGTGAAAGATAATCAGAGAGAGTCATAAGTACAGTAGGTATAACACTAGAAAAGTGAATTAACGTATCTGATTCATTTTTTCATCCAAGAACTGAGGAAACAATAACTGCACCAAAGTTCAATTGGAAAAATACATGTAAAGTTTTCTTGAAATGTGAAAATTTTATGAAAATGCTCATCCCGCATTCATCAGCCTATTTCTATTATTGTCTTATAGAGTTGCATATATTACATGTGACTGCACATGACCTGTCTATCCTGGACATTTAGAAAATTGTCATTCAATTTCTATTAAATTTAGCAAAATATAAAAGATTTACAAACTGAGTTATGTAGAGAAAACTACTTAGGCATTGTCTTCCTGAATTCAATTCCACTTTTAATTGCATTAATTTCTCGGTAAAGGCACAGTTCATACTATTCCCTGTGGGAAGCCCAAGGAGAAGCTGACACCAGGAAGTTTCTGGCTCTCCATCACTCATGTATTTGTAAATAGCTTATGGAAATCTCTGTGGAAGTGCAAATGTGCTATCAAAGTTTGGGCTGAGCTGAAGTTATACCCTACATGCTAGAGTCTTGGATTCCTACCTCAGACTTTACTTTCGGGGATGAATTTCAAAGCAGATTCATTATCAAACACCTGCCAGTGTCACTTTGAGTGTGATGTGGATATTATTGTTAAGTCGGAATTGAAGAATCAAAGACAGATGTGTTCCTTTCTCACCTTAAAGCAAAATGAAAATTTTATTTCCCTTTAAAACTAGTCATAGTGCTTAGTTGCATTCCTTTTTCGTTTTCTTATTTTTTATGGCACTGGGGATTGAATCCAGGGTCATTCAACCTCTGAGCTACATCCCCAGACCTTTTATTTTCCTTGTGAAACAGGCTCTCACTAGGTTGTTGCAAGTCTCACTCTGTTGCTGAGGCTGTCTTCAACCTGGGCATACTTCTGTCTCAGCTTCTCAAGTTCTGGGATTACAGATGTGCCACCACATTGGCTATTTGTATTCTTTTTATTCAATCAGGTTATCCCTTCCTACTCATAGGAGGCAGAGGAAGACCCGAAACTCAACCTCAATAATCAGAGCCATTTAGAGAATTTTTTAATCAAATACACTATCCTAGATCTCCGAAGATTATAATATATCTTTACCGTCATTGTTGTTTCCTGATATTTTTAATAGTGTGATCACCAGATCATGTGCCTTATACACAGAAAAAAAAAAAGCACCTTGGCATCAATGTTTCCCTATGCCTGACATAGATGTTGGTTTTAGAGCTGATGTAATAGAGTGAAAGAAGAGTTGGGAAGGATGACAAAGATTTTTTCATCATCTAGTGCTATAGAAGACCTAACTTTTGCCCCCCCCCCAAAATAATAGGGAAACAAGGCAATGACCAAGGTTACCTTGCTTAGAAATGAAAAGTAACACAAATACCACTGAGTGTAGTACATGGTACTGAGCAAAATCCCACTAAAGAGTGCTACATTTCATAGAATAAATGCTTAAAGGAATAAATGAGTGAATACAATGAAGGCTCCAATCATTAGTTCCACATTCTACTCTCAAATTGGTCCTACTTTTGTGTGATTTCCTTTCTCCTTTGCTTCCTTTCCAAAAGGAATCTTGCAGCTCATTTAAAGACACACACACACACACACACACACACACACACACACGCAGACACACACACGAAAAAATCTGGGCTAATCAGGTGGATGAAGAGCATGATGGAATTTCTACAATAATTGGATTGATGTCCTCAAAAATGACCTTGGCTTTGCTCTAAGAACTTCATTTAGCAACTACCAACATTGTTGGGTACTATGTAAACCAATCCAGGTAGAGGAGTAACTATCCCATATTTTCTCATTTGCTGTCCTCAGAAGTTTTACTTGCCTGTGGCTAAAAGCAGAGCTGTGACGCTAGCAAGAGGTTTGCTTTGTTCAAGACAATAATGAGAATAACGAAAGTAAAGGTTTTAACTCAGAGGACTTGGCCCTTGATCTTCTGGCTTTCACATATACCATCATAAATAAGAAATATAACCACAGGTCACCCTCTATATTAAAATTTATTCTCAGCCAAAGGGCTATAAGAGAAGAAATGTTATTTAATGGGATTTTCTAGACACATTCAAGATATAGAAAGCTGAGCTGGTTACTTGTTTCAGAAGATAGTGTAGTGGTTAGAAAAGGCAAGTGTCTGCTCAAGGCTTTTGGTACGTCTTGCAAATATCATTTTGGTTTAATTAAAAAATTTATTGTGTTAAAGCAATCTGTAATCTATCATCTATCTATCTATCTATCTATTATATATCATCTATTTAACTATATATGTTAGAAGATATTGACACACGTATACACATTATATCCAGTAAGTCATATATGTGTATTATACAAATATATCATATATATGTATATTATATATGTAGAAAATAGTTTTCTTACACATGCCTACATGCCTATTTTTATTTACATACAAACATAAAAGATGTTTTAATACTTTAACATATGTTATCCTCTTTTGTGACTTTTTAAATGAGAGCAAATTTGCCTTACTCTTTCAATGCTGGTAACTGTAACTTTTGTCTAACCTGTGCATTTACTTATTCTGTTCTCTATAATACCACACTCTTTTCCATTTTATTATTCCCCATTTCTCATTTTCTAATGCAGCAGTCAGTCATGGTGCCCAGCATCCCATCGTCATATGAATGGAGTGAGTGAGCTGGGACTGACCGGTACTATAAACCATCCCCTGTGTTGCTGTCCTCATAATGAGTTTCAGCATGGATCAGTGATTCAGGCAGGTCAACCAGGCTCCTCTCTTGAATTTTTCCAGAAAATTTTAGGTTGGCCTGGAGACTTGAACAGTCATTGTGTTTACTGATGGAGAGACACTTCATGAAGCCAAAAGTTTCAGAGGAAGAAAAAGACAGAGGTGGGATGATTCTTTTTTATTTTTTCCCTTAAATGTTTAGTTAAATTTTGTCCCCAAAGTCTAAATTCTTACTTAGAGAAGTCATAACAGCCAAAATATTTAAATATATATATGTGTATATATATATATTATTGGTAACAATTGAGCAATATGATGGAAAAGTTCTGTGATCTTGTACATTAATATCATTTTTTTTTCTTTTTTTGGGAAAATGACTTGATAAGCCTTCTTGGGTAAGTCAGTTTGGGCTAAGACTTCTGACTGGAGAGTAGTTACTCTGAAGAAGAGAAAATATTATGCATCATTCTGGAACCTTCTGGCGGGAGTATGTGAAGAGCAAACAGAGAAAGTAGGAATGAAAGAAATGAGGAGAAGGCCAAAACAAACATGACTAGGGACATCTAACACATGGATTTCTCTGCCTGCTCTTCCTTCTAGTACTCAGTGATGTCACAGACAAGACAATTAATTTGCATAGTTCTTACCCAAATTCCCATGTTTTACCAGCAAACACAGGTAGAGATGTGAAGCTAGCTTCCCTGACACTTTAGTGCACACCTTGCATTCTCTCGTCTCAAAAATGTGTGTTGAATCAAAGCAGAGAAGAACAGAGATAGAATTAAGTATACCGCTGTCCAAGAGCATGTTCAGAAAAACCTCTTCCTATAATTCCCACTAAGTATATTCCATGTTGCTTCCAGCAATATTTTAATGAGGGTGAAAAATTTTAATGTGTGGGAAAGTAATACTCTAGAGTAAGTTTAAGCTTCGCAGAAGCATGTGATATCTTTCAAGTCTCACCACTCAGTTCCTACCAGGTCTGGTAGGCCTGTAATGAATCCTCCCCTCTTTTTTTGCTTTTGCTCACCCTCTATTAGATATTAAACTGTGTTACTCAGAGGTCCCTCACCATCACAAATTACCTGATATAATCAGCTTAAAAAGAAAAGACGTATTTGTGCTCACAATTTTAGAGGTTCCGATTTGTGATTAAGCCTCTGTTTGTGACAAGGCAACACATCATGGTGGAAACATGTGCAGGAAGCAACTGAGAGAAAGAGAAAGAGACTCCTTCACCTAAAGGCCTCCCACAAGGCCTCACCACTCAAAGAATCAACTACCTCTCAATAGAACCAGCTGGGAGCCAAGTCTTTAACACACAGGCCTTTGAGGAACATTCAAGATCCAAAGTCTAACAAACTACTTCTCTCAGCAGAGAGGCATATCCACATATTGCAATGAGCACCCATAACTTGTAATTTAGTTAAAATACTGCTGCCTCCAGGATACTTTCTGGCTATCTTTTCCATCTTCTATAGTATCCATCAAATTTTCTCTCTTTCATTTCCATCAGCATTCAAACATGCTATCACATTTTAAACTCAAGTTTGCAAGCCTGCTCCCTGCTCTCTGCCATTCATCTGCTTCTCTTAACTCTACAAATGGCTTGTTCATTTTACCTGCTACAATGTTCTCATCTATACTTTTTGTCTTATTTTACTCTTTTTCAGGCTTTTAATTTTCCCCTATCACTCACCACACTAACAGTGATTTTTATCCTGTGCACCTGTGCTGTCTGTTTAATATTTGACTTTTTTTTTCTTGCTACCTCTCTTCACACCATTAGACAAAGTTGAATAATCCACATTACATAATGGAGAGTATTAGCACTGATACTACTTACATATCTAATAATAACTATTGCCACAGAGTTGAGAATCAAATAAAGCATAAATGTGCAAATATTTATAAAAATTAACAAGTATGTATAGTTGTTGAAAGTGATATACAAAACCTGGAGCACTACATTATTTTTTAAAACTAGAAGAACTGAAGAAATATAGATGATCATATGTCATTTTTTAATCTTTACAATTCCTAATCTATGGCATGATATTTTACTTTTTCTATTTAAGAATAAGCCATAACTTCAATATGTCATTGTTACTTTGCTTTGCTCCCTTTCTGGAAAGTAGTACATTTAAAAAATAATTGAAAAATATGAAGATGTAAATAGATGCGGTCTAGTTTTCATAAACATCTATGTCAAATTCACAGCTGCAATTTTATGCTCAGGTAGTCACTGGTATAACAATGGCCTCAGAATTAGATCTTCCAGCTCCTATACTTTGAAAAGGCAAAGAAAATGCTCTGCTTGGAAGAGGCTCAGGAAAAACTGTTTTAAGCTCATTATTTTGTAGAAAGAGAGGCAAGATCTCATAGCAAACTGCTAGTGAATTGGCACTACTATGACTCATGGATATTGTTGCTTGAGCCTGCCCTTCTGTTGCCATGCTGGTTGGCTCTCCTAAGTACCTAGCTTTCAGAAGAAGTTGGTATGAAAAGTATATTTCTTATGCAGTGCTGTGATCAAGCCCAGGGCTTTCATGCTAAACATGCACTCTACTACTGCTGTACAACCACAGCCCAATATCTATTGTAGTATATTGAATAAAAATAATTTCACAAAGTGAGAGTCAGGTATGGTGGTGCATGCCTATAATCCCAATTATTAGGGAGGTCCAGACAGAAGGATCACAAGTTTGAAAACAGCCTGAGAAATTTAGCAAGACTGTCTCAACATATTATTTTTCTTAAAGGTCAAGGGTATAGCTCAGTGGTAGAGTGCTTGTCCAGCAAGTACAATGCCTTGAGTTTGATCCCTAGTTCTACAATATAACAATAATAATAATAATAACAACAACAACAAAAACAAAATCACAAAGCGTATTCTAGACTAGACTCTTAGGCCCTTTCTAATATAAGCACATTGCTTAAATCAATCATTCCTTAGACCACATTATTTGAAAGAAGATCAGCCCTGTAAATTTGGCTGTTTGGGACTGGAGGGTGGGGACCTATGTTCTCTTGTCCTACCTCTAATTCCAAGTGGGACGCTCAAAATTTATCCATTTTCTTCTTTAAAGAAACGTGATTGAAATTGCGTGTGATGTTTATTGTCTCTTTATGTGTGACTTGTTTGATCAGGTTCATATATTTGGTTGCTTTGCTTGTCATTTAGAAAATTAGTAACTTAAGTTGGTTTCAAACTGCCAACTGGAACATCCACACTGTATCCTAACCCTGTTTACTACCTTTCCTGTACTCTTACATACTTACCTTACTAATTTCCAAAGATTTCTACTGAATCAGATGGTTATTGATTATTGGCTCATCCATTGCTCAGAGTTATCGTTTATGCATTATAAATTGGAAAACAAATATAAACAGTATCCAGTCTTAGTTTAGCCAATGTGACATTTCTACCCCCTCCAAGGACCAAGCAAGTTGAAGTTTAGGAAATGATACCCCAAAATATGCTTCTTTGGTTGATTACTTTGAACTAAAAGAACCTAAAGGCATTTTAAAAAAGGAGAACTGAGTTCATCTTAGTGACACAACGTTAAGCCTCTGTAAGCCATGCTAGAGTTTGGTCAAGTTTCTTAGCGTTGACATTTGGACAGAGTTGTGTGCTGTGAGCTTTTGCATTTCTTCAGGCCTACTCTGAGTCAGAAGAAGAAATTGCTGGAACATTGCATATGATCTTTCTCCAAACCCAGAGAGAAACTATTTTCAGTCCTTTTCAACATCTGAGGTAATGAAGGTTTATAGAAATAGAACATGATTATCAACTGGTACTCCTAGGATTTAAATCCAGTTTTGTTTTCAAAGTCAGACTGTTACAAATTTCTTAAATGTAATCTCTGCAAAAGTGGTAATTTTTTTCAAGTTTTTGTGAGAATAAAATTGTTCTGATGAAGTGTTTTATTTTTCTAAACTTACTTCTAAGCATCTATTTAAGGGCTTATTTTATCATCTTTCTTTGAATTTGAACTAGATCTTTGTGTATAGTAAATTGAAGAGAAAATGAGAGATTTTATATATTTTAATTTCCTCAGCATTTTAATTTTATTTTTTCTATCTGTTCAGGTATTTTTTCTTCTTTGTAAGGGGAAAAGGTAGTGTATGATTGAGGAAAAATAAAAAGAAATATCATAATTTGTGCCATGCAATGACAGAATTTTAAGAATTATTCAAAATTACGTGGCAGGTAGGGTTTCTCAATCTCAGCAAACTGACTTTTAAAAGCCAGATAATTCATTATTGTGGGGGCTGTCCTGTGCATCATAAGATGCTCAGCATCCCTGCCTTTCACCAATAGATAACAGGAGCAATCTTCCCCTACTCCTAATAGCAAGAAATCTCCAGATATTGTCATTCCAGTTGAGAACCATAATACAGAAGAATGGGGAAAAATATCCAAAAAACTACTCACAACATGCCCACTGCTGCTCTGTTTTGTTGTGTTAATCCTTCAGAATTCTACCATGGTGTTTTTGTACCCTGACCTCTTTCAAATTCTGGCCTATGTGCTCCTGAGCAAGTTGGTCTGACCTTTTATAACCTCATGACTTGGCTCAGACCCAGTTCCTCACTGAATCCTTCATTTGGTTATTTTGGATCACATCCCAGTTTTATTTGACTCAGATTTCAACATTGAAATATCAGTGTTTTCAGGTTAACCAACTTGCCTCTCCAGCCTCCTTGACTTGAGTCTTATTTTCACCTCCTTGGTCACTTGAGTGTTATATGTCCACCTGCGGGGACCTTCTCTGGTGCCAGAAACGCTTGATGCCACACCCTGCCTTTCTGCCTTGGTGTCTCATTCTTGTATGCCACTTAATAATTCCCCACTCAAATGTGTTACAAAAATGAAAGCCAAATTAAAAAAAAAAAGAGTTAATCCTGGAAAAATTGCAAGGGCTGGAAAAAATAAAATAATTGATTTATACAAGAAAATAGTAGCCTCAGTAATGGAATCACAGATTTCATAAGAAAGAAACTTCAGAGTTTACAATGTATCAATGAGGATAGCAGAAAAAAATAAACAACATAACAAAATAATCTCATTACTAAATTTCTCTCTTCATTTATTTTTTTCCTTTTACCTTTCTTATATCAGTATTTAAAAAATTTTTTTAGTCCATTGTTGTCTCACATCATAATGTAGTTCAGAGTGATAGAGACATAGGTACACAAAGCACTTAGTGTTCAAATATTTGCACAAACTCTTTCATGATTATTAATTGCTATCCCCTTTTAATTAGGTATATTATGCATTCTATGTGCAGTAGGTATGTGTTAACTGGGTCCTTGGTTGGTTCTCACCTCCCTGGATGAGGTTCTGTTTGCTATCATATTAAACACCAGCTGAGAAGATCCCTCAGTTCCAGTGCCCTGATAAATTATGAGTAAATCAAAGGCATCCTGATGGGTTTTGCCTGTCTCAGCTTTTAATGAGAAGGAAAGGACAAATTTCTATTACAATTCATAACTAAAGTAAGAAGAAAATGCTTAGAATGACATTAACAATCCTAGGAATTAAGTCAGTAAATAAGCAAATCTACTATGTTCAGCTATTTTATTTCATAGCTCCTTTCAGTTTTCAGCCATACCACCTGGCCACCATTTCGTTGCCTAGAAAGCACTTGGGAAATTTTATTCCATTTAGTGGTAGTCACCTTCATTGCAGTTTCTTGATTTAAAGCTAGGCTGGAGTAATTCAATTTAACAGAAACTTCATCTTTTAAAGGCTGACAAATAATATTATCACTCATTTCGTACCTTTATCTGAAAAGTACATGGAGATATTTAGTAATCCATGTGTTTATATCAGCTTTACTGGAAGGCCTTGTTCTATAATAAATTTAGAACAGAAGAGCTTCTAGATATTTAATGCATTTGAACTAAATTACACTCACAGAGGACTCTTACTGGTTTTCAGCAATCAGGTATTTTGAAAAAAACATTAGTGTTTTTGAAAAGTTTTTGTTCCTCTGTCAATGATAGGATCTAGTTTCAAATTCCAGGAATAGAAAATTGGTGATGTATTTCTTTCTGATCTTTTTTATTTATATTTTAAAGTACATTTCTTGCTTAGAAAAGGCCATTGTTCTGCTTAGTCTAGGTTATGTTTCTCAGGAGCTTTTTAGTTTTTTTTTTTCCTTATAAATTAATTAGAAGTCATTTAGTGATATCTCAAACACTAACATCCACTATGTCTACCATCTTAATTTATTGATTGGGATATGTAAACCTTCTTTCTCATATTTCCTTAATTTGCTTGAAATTGCAATTATTATACTGTAATAATATCTTGTATTCATTTTTTCATGTACATATATTGTTTACAAAACTATCATACAGAGAAAATTATTAATTATTTAAGAACAGGATATTTGGATATGTTTTAAAGGCATAATATAATCACTACTAATCAAGAAGAGAGAAGATAGTGGCAAAATAGAATTTCTAAATGATCAAAACTAAAATGCACAATCACATTTTTGACGAATCCAGTATGCTTTACAGTAGAGGCCATAATACTGGACTTGCAGAACATGAACATGAAGAGAAGGAAAGTCAGGCATGGTGGCGCACCCTTGTACTTGGGAGGCTGAGACAGGAAGATCCGGGTTCACAGCCAGCCTCAGCTTATTTAGTGAGTTCCTCCGCAACTTAGTGAGACCCTGTTTCAAAATAAATAATAAAAAATAGGACTGGGGGTGTAGCTCAGAGGTAGAAGGCCCCTAGGCTCAATTCCCAATACCTTAAAAAAATAAGGAAAGATGATTAGTATAGAAAAATTTAGCCAATAATTTATTATCACTATCAGCCAATAACTTATTATCACCATCATCCATCAGCCAATAATGTATTATCACTCTCAGCTAATAATTTATTATCACTATCATCCATCACAGCAAAATATAATCTTTTAACAACCAAACATATTGAACAAGACAACTTATGGAATCTAATCAGGAGAAACTTTTTTTTTTAAGATACTTTCTCTAAACGCCTGTCGAGGGTAAAATCTCTACTTGCTCCAGGATAAAAACTTGGGAAGCTCCTCAACACCCATGGTTAAGACTTCAAACAATCTCCATCAGGTAATAAAAATACCCATTCTCATATCCAAACTTTATTAAAAATTGAATGGGCTAATTTTGCTTCCCTAACTTGAGTCTAGTTTCCCTTCTATCATTTCCTCCTCTCTGCCTATGTTTCCTTACCCCTTTTTCTCTTTTATTTCTAAGACATTATTATTTTCCTCATCCTCAGCTTCTACAGCAATGTCATAAAGCAAAAATAAGAGATAAAGGAGACTTCTGTTTGGACACCATATCTAACTGGTGCTCGCTACATTCGGGAAAAGGCTCAAAACTGATTCACACTTGCAGAATCTTCAGAGACCCTCTTTAACCATTTTGAGGTCTCACTTACCTGCAACATCTTTGCTGTGGTAAATGCACCTGTACTCCTGTGGGTCATTCCTCATATTAAGAATCCACATCAATTCTGGTTCTTCCTATTCGAAACCTCTTTTTCCTACTAGATGGTTTTTTGGACATGACCTAAAACATGTCATCAAAGTTATCCCTCATTATTGTCTTGCAGACAGTTTACTTTTGTACTGATACATTTTTTGAGAATGTATTACATCTGTCTTTTACACTAAAATAAAATAACCCAAT
Source organism: Graphiurus murinus (assembly GCA_004027655.1). Classification (NCBI taxonomy): domain Eukaryota; kingdom Metazoa; phylum Chordata; class Mammalia; order Rodentia; family Gliridae; genus Graphiurus; species Graphiurus murinus. The sequence continues at coordinate 136,959 of PVLC010000896.1, read as the reverse complement.
CAATAAATGGGCAACTGAATTGAATAGACATGTCCCAAAAGAAGAAATACAAATGGCCAATAAATAGATATGTGAAAAAATGGTCAATGTCATTAGCAATCAGGGAGATGCAAATCAAAACTACACCAAGATTCCATCTAACCCTAGTCATAATGACAATCATTAAGAAGTCAAATAACAACATATATTAGTGAGGATGTGGGGAAATAGGAAACCTTTTACACCGTTGGTAGGATTGCAAATTAGTTCAGTTGCTGTGGAGATCCCTTAGAAAACTGGGAATGGGTCCACCATAGATCCAGCTATACAACTCCTGGATATCTTTCCAAAGAAGTTTAAACCAGAGAACTACAATAATGTATGCATACCCACAGTCAAGTAGCACAGTTCACAATAATCCAATTATGGAACCAACCTAGGTGTCCATCAACGGATGAGTGGATTACAAAATTATGGAAAATACAGTGAAATTCTACTCAGCAATAAAGAAGGACAAAATTATGTCATTTGCAAGAAAATGGAAGGATCTGGAGAATATTATTTTAAGTGGGATTAGCCAGTCACAGAAAGTGAAGGGGCATTTACTTTCTTTAATATGTGCAAGCTAGGAAGTAATTGAAATATAAGAGGGACCCCAGATAATGGAGGAGAAACCTCAGTGGAGTCAGAGAAGTAGTCTAAAAGGAAGGGGAGGAAGAAGACTGAAGTTCATTAATGGAAATGCCACCATTGTCTATGTGTGCATATATGAATATAGCAATGGTGCATGTGCATGTATGCCATTGTCAACATGATTTACATTATGATATGAAAGTATATAATGAATCAATAAAAGTGCATTAAAATTAAAAAAGAATCTTCCTTTTCCTACTCCTTCAAAAGAGTTAGCTAGCAATGTCTCATCCTTAGTTCTTCCATGTAGCATTCAGACATCAATCTGTGTTTCTTAAACTTCAGGAGCACCTATTAATATTTTTGTTTGTTTTGTGGTGCTAGAGATTGAACCAAATGCTTCACACATGATAGGCAAGGGCTGTACCACTCAGCTAAACCCCAGCCTCTACACATTGTTTTATGTGTTCCTGAAGCTTCTTATTGTTAAAGGGTTATTACCTTACACTTCTTTTTTAGTACAAAAGATTCCAGCATAACCACAAATCTCTCCACACATAGTAATTGGGCAATTTCCTGGAAGCCTAGGACATTTTGGAATTACTTTTGAAATTTGGAGTAAAGAACTCTTTCTTTTTCTCCTTGGTGGGGCTGGGCAAGGAGAGATACTCACAACAACATTGTTTCCCACCAAATCATTTACAATTCCCTTAAGTCTTGACACCTATTATATCCTTGTTAGGAGTGAGGGGATCAAAGGTTATTTGAAGCCTTTCTGTGACTATTCTAAACATTCTCATTTTTTATTTTATTATCGTATTTGGAATATAGCTCAACCATTTTGTATTTTCCTATAAATAAATTGCAGATGTCCTTTACATTTTTAGAATTATATTATTAAAATATCTTTATTAATATAAATTATTTCATTAGCACAGCTTCATTCATCTTTTGTTATACTTGTCAAGACTATTAAATGGCTTGGCCGTGTTCTTAACTTACATGGACTCCGACTCTCTCTATCTTAATCAAAATAACATCATGTCTCATTATGAAAACAAGTCATTTTCTTTTAAAATTTTTTTCTATTCTCTTTTCTCCATTAAAACACCATCAATCTCATCCCTAATTCTAAATCATTGTGATTGGAAGGAAAGTTCACCCAACTTCTCTAGGCATGCTACAAAATTAATTACAACTTTGTTGAGAGAAGATCAAAATAAATTGAGATGACTATACAAAATGAAATGATACTGAAATGATAGATACAGTCTCTTGAGTAATATTTAATCTTTCTGATTTTCTGGAAGCATTCGTTCTCAATATTTAAATTTGAAGCAATGACTCATACGACAAAAAGCACATTCTATCATAGTGGAAAACCCACTACGTGATCATCATTTAAGAAAAAAATACACATACTAATACTGCAGACCATTATAATACATGCTGCTAAAATTAACTGTATTATTTGTCTAAAAGTTTTACATAGTTTTTAAAAACAAATATATGAATAACAGACATTGACCTATTTTGTTATCAGGATTCACTTTCGAGATGGAAAAGGAAAAAAACCCTTCCTTCCCTTTCCTTCCTTCCTTCCTTCTTCCCTTCCTTCCCTACTTCCTTCCTTCATTCTTTCCTTCCTTCCCTCCTTCTATCCTTCCTCTCTGGATATATTTGTTTTAGGTGAAAAGGAAATTAATGTGTGAATTTATTTTTCCAAGTTTATACCATTAATGATGTATATTGCATCAACTCAAGTGTTATAATCAAGTATCCTCAAGACATTGGCTGTAGAAAGTTAATTGTTGGAAGCCAGAAAACAGTACCTATTTCTTCTATATGCCTTTGCCTCCTCCTTCTACATAGAGAAGAGACATAGTGAAGAGTTTGTCCCCAAATGCTTAGTGTTTTGCAAGAAAAAAAATAAAAGAGAGGTAATTGGGAAATGCTCGTAAAAGAAATTAGTTTCTCTTGTCAACTGTCATCAAGATGGATTACACTCGCCTGCTTCGAAGAAGCAGAAATGAATTCTAGCATATTTGCAGCTGAGACAATAGTGTGCATATTTTAAAATTGCATCAGGTAGGGCTTATTATTTAAGATTCGTTGCTACTGTCATTGTCACAACATGCTACATTATTCAAACCAAGCATCAATTCCATTAGTCTCTCCTTTGCTGTCAAAGATGCAAATACAGGCTTGTGCTGCTTAGAGTAAATGCATCGTATGAACGGGAAATGTGTCAGGAAATATTAAATGACAGCAGGTAGGATTCTGAAATAAAATCAAATAAATAGAAGTCTTCTCTCCAAAAAAGAGAAAATTACACATACATACATACATAAATATATTTTTAAAGCACAAAGGTGCTCAACAACCTGGTACTCATAAGTGCTCAATGCATATTTTTGAATGACTGCATGAATGAATGAATGAGTAAATGAATAAAAATCAAGAAAAAATTTTGGCATGTTGAAAGTACAATAAAGAAATGATTTGGTCTATTAACATTTCCCTGTTTGTTCAGGAAAATATGAAATATTCATACACCATTCCAAATCTCCAAGTATCTTATAAAGAGACATTTATGATAACTTTTATGCTGGGAAATTAGAAATACTTCACCTTTCTGAACAAGACTGAAATACTGCCATAATTAACAGTATTTGAATATATATTCTCCATATCTACTACTTACAAGCTTTCATTATCACATATATTTGTTAATCCAAAACACCAAGGAAAATCACATTTTCTTGTTATTGAGAAATATTAGCTCGATACCCATTACATAAGTGAAAGATGAACCCTACAATACTTTCCCCATAGTTAATCCTGAAGCTAGCAAATGTGGATTTTGATCAAATGCTTTAAAATTTTTTTGGCTTTTTAACCACAGAAGTGATGCTTTAAAAAAAAAATCAATACTATTAGTTAAACTTATTCATGTTAATAATACATTGTTTTACAAAATTAAACAAATAGAATACATATTTTGATTTATTGCATTGATGACATAACTATTTCATATTGTATCTATGTAATTCATGACCTGCATATTTTAATGAACTATTACTACTTATATGAATTTTGATAAATGTCTTTACATTTGTTTTTTTGTTTGTTTGTTTTTGTTTTTGTTTTTTTTGTGTGTGTGTGTGTGGTACTGGGGATTGAACTGAGGGGCATTCTACCTCTGAGCTATACCCCCAGCCCTATTTTTTTTATTCTTTATTTTGAAACAGGGTCTCACTAAGTTGCGGAGTGCCTCACTAGGTAGCTGAGGCTGGCCACGAACCCAGATCCTCCGGTCTCAGCCTCCCAAATGCTGGGATTACAAGCGTGCGCCACCACGCCCGGCTATGTCTTTACATTTGTATAGAATGCCTCATGAAGTCCATGATAACTAGAATGGATCTGGAAGACAAAACCTGTTTATAATAAGAAGAACTAAAATAAGCTGCTATTTATTAAGGATCTAGTATGTTTCTTGTGCCTTATATATGTGATTTTTATCCTCATTCTAACTCAATGAGTTTGGTATTATAATCTTTATTTTATTGTTGAAACAGATAGTCAAAAACTTTGAGCAAATTGGTCATGTGAAATAATCAGCAGGATGGTTTGGATTTAGAATGCCTCCACAGCCCTTATGGAAGCAAGGTAGCATGTTAGAGGTGGGACTTGGTTACTAAGAAGGGGTCCCTGGGTGTGGCCTTGGCCTCTCTCTCTCTCTCTCTCTCTCTCTCTTTCTCTCTCTCCCGCCCCCCCTCTCCTCTCTCCTTCCAGCCTCTGTGATGCAAGACTGCAGCTATGCCCCGAACTCCACAGACATGGCCTGACCAAGACTGAACTCTGGAATCTCCAACTGTGAGCAAGTAAATCTTCTTTCTCAAAGTTGTGTGGTCAGTAGTTTTAGATGACAGAAAAGAGGATGATGACTGAGACAATCACTAAAAGACTCACTCATAAAGACCACTGTGAGGCTAATTCCCTACTACATCCAAAGCTATTGTATACATTTTAATTAAAGTCCCTATTAATGTTTTTTTGAAGTCAAGCTATATAAAAATGAGTATGTAGAGTGATACGGGAGATGTGTGAGCTGTGCCTCTTAATAGTTCCATTCATCAGTAGTATAGCATTCTTGGCCTCTCTTTGTCCCTTTCCTTACTCTTTGTTCCTTTTTCTAGTTCAGAGAATGTGTTGTGACTCATCTGAGTGATACATCACTAAAAAAGTAATAAAGTTTGGCTCCACATCTTTTTTGTTCTTTCTGGAATAAGCTACCTAATGAGATCAGTTTCTTTAGTGTCTTTTTTTCTTAATAAAAAAAAAAAACTTAGAGTCTTGCTAAGTTGCTTAGAATCTTACTAAGTTTCTGAGGCTTATCTCAAACCTGCAATCCTCTTGTTTCAACCTCCTAAATACTGGGATTATAGCCTAGCTTGTGGCTTTGTTGATGTTTTTAGTGTGTTTAAGGATGTTTTTTAATATCTTAAGTCACACCTGGGCAGGCCTCAACTGACAGACAGGGATTCCTGCCTAACTCTGGGGTATGTATTCTTGGCCCATTTAGTTTTCCTGCTAAGCTGTGTCATCCATTTGGTTTTTATCAGAAATAATAATGAAGTTTGATAAAGATTTAATACTTTTTTATCTTATTTCCTAATTTCAATATATCTTGTTTTTTTAAGGGTACTTATTAGGCCCTCTCAAAGACTCCAACTAATAAAATAACCACCATGTAAATCACCATAACGTGCAATTATATACAGAAGCATACAAAATAGAAAGCCAGAAAAATTACAATAAAATTCTATCTATGGCTACATTTACTTAGTAATTTATATAGCAAATAAACATTAGCCTTAATTTTACTGGGCTAATATTTATCTCAATAGACAAACAAATAAAGAGAAAATATGATAGTTTGAGTAATATGACTTTCATTTAACCTTTTTGTTCTTTCCAAATTATGTAAAAAGTGTACTCTACTTTTATTAGAATCAAACTATAAACACTTTTGGGGGATTTTTTTTTTTTTTTTGGTACTTGGGATTGAATCCAATCCAGGGGCATTCTACCTCTAAGCTACACCCCCCTAAGCCTTTTTTTTATGATTTTGAAACAGGATCTCCCCTCAAAGTTCCTGAGAGGCTTGTTAAATTGCTGAGGCTGTTCCTGAACTTGTGATCCCCCTGTATCAACCTTTCCTCCCTAAATGCTGGGATTACAGGTGTGTACCACCATGCCTAGCAAAAATAGCTTTTATATAAAACAAATTAAAGACTACTCATAACATGCTTTATTTAAGTAGTAGCCTGCTTCCTAATAAACCTTTGAAAGGAAGAATTGATACAAGCTAGCTTTTCCTTGACCATATGAGAAAACCTATATTTAACTACAAATTACATAAATATTGACATACAAATGTCTATTCCTACATCTGAGCATAAAGCATAAATTAATATCCTGAATGTTTTACATTAGCATCTCTTTTCGTAAGACTATGATAATAAACTACGATGGCAAATTTCTAACTAGCAAAGGTTAGGAAATCCATAGGGCCCAACTACATAAGTATGTTTATATTAGCAATGCCATATATTTTTTTCAGATAATATTTTTGGTACGGCTACTATATTTCAAATTAACTTCATATGAATAATTTAACATCTTTGTGACATGCAAGATGGTATAGCCAGAGAAATACAGCACTAGAATAATTTATGTCAAAAGTTACTTCTGATTTAATTACCCAACGAATTCTTATGTTAATCTCTAAAGCAAGGATGGGGCCAAGAAAATAGAAATTTAAATATTAGCATTAGCATTCTTTGCAAAACTTTACATGCACATCACATATGACCTAGGTAAGTATTTTTGTTGTTGTTGTTTTGTTTTAATGTATCCATTCTCTGCTTTTCTACCACAAATATTGCACATACAAACCAAAATAAATCTCCTCTAAACCAGGTGTGGTGGCACACCCCTGTAATCACAGTACTTGGGAGACTAGGCAGGAAGATCATAGATTTGAGGCCAGCCTCAGCAATTTAGTGAGACTCTTAGCAACTGAGACCCTGTTTCAAAATAAAATATAAAATAGGCCTAGGGGTATAGCTCAGAGGTAGAATACCTCTGAATTCAATCCCCAGTACCACAAAAGAAAAAAAAAAGTCTTCTAATATGTAAAGTCAATAAAAATCAATAGAAATATATTCAAGATATTTTAAAAGGATTTTCAGCAAATGTTGTTTTTAAAATTAACTCTTTTTTTGAATGAAGGGATTATCATATCAGCTCTTAAATGCTTATAAGAGGTGATTGAACTGGCCAAAAATCTGTAGTGGTTACCAAAATTAATCTTCCACTATAGACTGCTATGAATGTACACAAATTATACACAGCAATTATTTTTAGGCATTGTATAATAGATTCTTTGGGGAGACTATGCTTATTTTGAGGTACTGAGAATTGAAGCCAGGGGTATTCTACCTATGAGCTACACCCCCAACCATTTTTATTTTTGAGTTGCTGAGGCTGGTCTGGAACCTGTAATCCTCCTGTCTCAGCCTCCCAAGTACTGGGATTATAGACATGTGCCACTGTGCTATTCCGAGGCTGTGGTTCTTAAGAGAAAGGAAACTCTTAAGATAAATTCCGTATGCAAAGAGGCATTCTAAATAAAAGCACCTTCTAAATAGAGGAAGCTGTGGGGCTCTATCAGGGAGTAGAGGCCTTGCTCGGCAGAGAAAACAGGGATGCAGAAAAAATTGAGGAGAGGAAAAGAAGGAGTAAAGGAAGAGGAGGCCCAAGAAGGAGAAAAGAAGCAAAAGTTGATGGAGACAAAGGAGGAGGAAGAAAAGAAGGAATTCATTTCCTCAAAAGAAGAGGAAATGAAAGTCATCACACTGAGAGGAAGAAGTAAATATTTTCTCTAAGAAAACAAAGAAACAAAAGATGACATGAATGTGTACCTGTAAAATGATAAGGAATCAATATGAAGGGAGCAGCATATTCACAAGAAAGTGATTTTGAATGATTAAAAACATAAATTATCACCTATTATTCACAAAGACTACGGGAAGGTTTGTTGATGTCTTTCTCAATCCTTTTTTGAACAAGAAGGACCTGAGCAGGATAAAAGCACTAAATAGTTTAGGATAGAAAAAAAAAGAGATACTAGTACCTTCATATACAGACATAATATTATTTGATCAGTTTCCTTCCTCAAGATTTTTTCCCCCTATCCTCACTTCCTTTATTCTACAGTTCTCTCTCCTCTTTTACCTGAAGTTTATTTTATTTCTTTTATCTCTCTAACTTACACATATGAGAGAAAACATAGGACTCTTGGCTTTCTGAGACTGGCTGATCTGGCTTAGCATAACGTTCTCAAATTCCAACCGTTTTTCTGCAAATGACATAATTTTGTTTTTCTTTATGGCTGAGTAAAACTGTATTGTGTGTAATAACACATTTTCTTTATATATTCATCCACTACCAAGCTCACTAACACGTATGGGAAGGAAGAGGTGGAAGGAGTAGCAGGTAGGATCTAGAAAGAAATACACCAAGTGATGAATGCATACATAAATGTATTACTTTGAATCTCACTATGTTATGCAATTACTATGCATCCATACAAATATTTTTTTGAAAAAAGAAGAGATAGAAGGATATAGGTAGATGTGGCTATATTGATATATAAATAATTTGATATATAGATGGAACTCAATACAAAAAAATTTCTAGCACTGAGAATAAGATTCATAATTAAGTATATCTCAGACGTGATAGCCTACAAAGTCTGAGATAAAATAAAAGAGCAAAGGAAGTTAGTGCTATAGCTTAAATGTTTGTGTCCCCCACAAAGTGCTTATGTTGAAATGCTAAGTCCCAGCCGGGCGTGGTGGCGCACGCTACTTGTAATCCCAGCATTCGGGAGGCTGAGACCGGAGGATCCGGGTTCGAGACCAGCCTCAGCTACCTAGTGAGGCACTCCGCAACTTAGTGAGACTCGGTTTCAAAATAAAGAATAAAAAATAGGGCTGGGGGTGTAGCTCGGAGGTAGAATGCCCCTGAGTTCAATCCCCAGTACCGCAAAAAAAAAAAAAAAAAAA